>SKCR01048413.1:0-117769 GCA_019454045.1 Zanthoxylum bungeanum | reverse complement strand
CGCGGAATTAAAATTGGATTTTAATTCGGGCTAACGAATTGATTTAGAATTAATTCGCAAGCGACATTAATAGTAATTTGCTAGGCATAATTATTTGATTAAATTTGATTTAATTACATCGCAACGAAAGTTCGTTAATTCGGAATTAACAAACCCGAGCCCGAAATGTGTTTGCGGGCCCACTCGTATTTTGAATTAAAGTGCGGCCCACAAGTCACTTTTGATAAGCATATACCAAAAGTTGTGAAGGATTTTTGTATTATGTTTTTAGAAAACAAAAACAAAAACAAATAGAAAACTCTCTCTCTCCCTTTGTGCTCCATTGCCGTGAGCTCCATCAAGAACAAGAAAGAATTGTTGCAATTTTTTCTTAGTGCTAGCACACCAAATGAATCATATCAAGGTGTTAAGGAAACTAATCCCTTGAGCTTGGAATCAAAGATCAAAGCTTGGAGCTTGGATTCAACATTCAAAGAGGACCTTGGCCGAATCTTGGAGGACTTCTCAAAGGCAAAGTTTTGTGTTCAACGCATCCAACATCCGATCTTTGTAAGTATGATTCCGCCATACTTTATTTTTGTATTCACATTATTTCATTGCTTATATTGATCTTGGATTGTCTTAGAGACCAACATTCACAACCCTGGATAGTTTTATAAATTTGAATTTTCTTCAATCTACTTTCAAACAATTTTATTTACTTTTTTTTTAATTTTAAAGTCACCACCCAATCAAACAATCAATCCATAGATACTTGTAAACATTTAACTTCATAAATTGATAACAAAAGGTTTTAAGTCCTCGTGTGATCGATACTTTTTATACTAATTGAACGATATATGCACTTGCGTTATACGCGTGTGATTACGCCGGTCACTCCTTCAAACTTGTGAGATGATATAACTTTTTGTGAATGAAGAAAATGAGCCTCCAAAAACCCTTTTATACTCACATTTACTTTTGGCACCTCATTTTCCGTCCAAACAAACACCTCTAAATTCCCACTAGAGCTACGGTGATAATAAGGCAAAGGCACAAGAATGCAAAGCCCATCTCATAAAACCTATTGAAGGCCTAACGAGGAGGATGGACAAACTTAGTCGTCAATTGGGACATTTGAAAGAAAGATACTATGACAATACCAGATAGCTTACCAAGAAGTTCAAGACCTTTGTATCCCTCATTCGATGAATGAATAAACATGTTCTTCTTGAACTACATTGAACCTTATTCACTAGTCTCTAATTATCCCAGAAGACAACGAAACACATTCTATATATGACGTCTTCTCCAATCGACAGAAAGAGTAAATGTTCTTGTAAAATGATCTCCTCTTGTCCCATACGACATAACATGGTTACTCCGAAGAGCCATCAATTGCTCGGACGACATGGTCCTAAGACGACAGGTATAAATATCCCTACCTTGTAACCATGTTCGTGATTTCATATAGGCAATGCCATATGCCATACGAGTTCCATTCGACACAACAACATTGTCCAACTTCTAGATTCTATCAAAGCATTCAGGCGACCCAATCTCCAGACGACAGGTAAAAGTATTTTCTCCTTGTTGCTAACCATAATTCATGGTTTCATCGCAGGCAATGTCATACGACATATATGAAGACCTAGATCTTCATCCGGTCTAGATGAAATTGAAGACTCCCCTGATCCTCCTTATGACCAGTTGGCTGGAGATTATCCAAGCATTTATCTGGTCCAGTCGATGGGAACATTCTCCATGGCTCATGTCAAGTCGAGTTCAAAACTTGGACCTTCATCTAGTCCAAATGACATTGAAGACTCCCATGGTCTTCCTCAGGACCAGTCAGCTGGAGATTATCCTGGCATTCATCTGGTCCAGTCGACGAGAACATTACCTATGGCTCATGTCAAATCGAGTTCAAGACCTGGACCTTCATCTATTCCAGACGACATTGAAGACTCGTTTAATCTTCCTCATGACAATTCGGCTGGAGATTATCCTAGACTTCATTTAGTCCAGTCGACATGAATATCCCTATGGCTCATGTCGAGTCAAGTTCAAGACCTGGACCTTCATCTAGTCCAAACGACATTGAAGACTCCCCTGGTCCCCACTCATGTGGTCTCTCGGATCAACATCCAGATTTACTCAACTAAGGTTCATTCTTGATATTTACTTAGTTCCATCAACATGATATTATATTTGACAGGTTCAAATGACATCAATTTAAAAAACTGGTTGATTGAGGATCATCCCAGATATTTATTTAGCTCCATTAGCATGGTTTGACCGTTGACTGGTCCAAGTGACATCAACATCCAAGAGTGGTCAATTGAGGTTTGTCCCAAAATTTACTTAGCTCTACCAACGTGGTATGACCTTTGACAGGTCCAATCAACATCAACATCCAAGTACGCTCATGTGCTTTACCCCAGACGACATACTCGTTGAATACTCTCCCAGCCAAGAAGTCATTGACTTAGAGAGTATGGAAAACTGTACGGGCCAAATTTAAGCCAATGACATGATTGTCTTTTCACCTTGGGCCCAATATCAGATATAACCCAACTCCTCCAAACGATACCGAGACCAAATTTGGGACAAGGCTCAAGCTTAATTTCAAATAAAACTCGCAAGACAACCCACATCTCTAAACAATTCCTAACCAAATAACATCTTTTCAATAATTAGACTACGACATTCTTCATTTTATCTTATTTACCGCTGGTCTTTGATACTGATTTATGCATCGAAGTACCTCCGGCACCCACCACACCGGTGGATAGAGACTCTCTGCTCACTCTATCTTTGTTTTGCAGGATCTCTAGTGTCCCATCATACAAATTATTGATTGTGGACATCAGACAAAATCCAAAGTCTACAAAATAATATTGTGTAATTTAATGCAACTTTTAATTTAATGTGATTCCAAAATATGTTTTGGAAACATTTTATCTAAAAATGGAAGTTGCATAACTTTCTTTTGGCAACAAATTTGTGTCTTAATAAAGACATTAAAATAAAATTATGTATTGCCATTAAAAGGCCTCATGGCCGATGTCTAATAGGGGAGAGGAAGAGTTTGTGTTATTTTTTTATAACTTAAACCCTTAATATAAAAAGAAAAATTATTTTTCTTTTCATGTCTCTCTCATTTTGAAATCCCTAGCCTTCCTAAGTTCTTTTGTTTTCTCTCAAGTGTTGAAGAATAAGAGAATATAAAATTTTTGTGTGGCAAATACCTATCTCTAAATTGTTTAGGGATTATTGTGTGAGTCTAGCCCACTATGGTTTTCGTTTGTTGTGAGCCATAGCATGGAAGACCCTTTAGAACTCGGAACAAAACCATCT
This sequence comes from Zanthoxylum bungeanum, assembly GCA_019454045.1. NCBI lineage: Eukaryota > Viridiplantae > Streptophyta > Magnoliopsida > Sapindales > Rutaceae > Zanthoxylum > Zanthoxylum bungeanum. The sequence continues at coordinate 114,430 of SKCR01048413.1, read as the reverse complement.
TCATACTTTTCTTATACCACTCGACAGTGAGCAGAAAAATGTGATCACAGCAGCCCCATTTTTGGAACTTATTTGTGCTCGATTTTTATTGTTTTGTTATGCAGTTATTTGGTAATATTTAGGGTTGTATTAAAGGTGTTTGTGTAAAAATCAAACCTTTGATGATGTGTTATTAGCGTCAATAGAGTGAATAAATTGGTTTCTATAATTAATTATTTCGTCGTTGTAATTCACTGCTATGTAGGGGCTATTTTATGTTATTAAAATTTTCAAAAATAACACCAAACAGAAGTATATAGGGATGTTATAATTCAGCCTTAAATAAGGGAGAGCAGAAAATTTTTTCAAGGTCGATCTTGAAGCCTAAGACTTTTCCATCGCGTGGGAATTCGGTTCCTACAGGATCTCTCTAAATTATGTGTTTTGAGAACTCTTATTGTGTCTAAGTTTCTACCTAGGGTTGATAAACTAAGTATTTACAGAAAAGTTTGGGGAGTCCATGTGACTGTAGAAAATTGATTTTCTAAAGTTTAAAAATCGTTCAGGGGTCGTGACGCCAGCTTCTTTAGAAATTATGTGTATTAATGGTGATGGCATCTGTTAGGGTTGGTGCTCTGAGCGCCAATTTTATTACTTATTTCCTTGTAAATACTAATGTAAAGTTTTATTATAAATAAAATGAACAGTTTCTTTTATATAACTTCTTCTTTAATATGGTAAAGACGTAACAGACCTTAGAATGATTAGTTATGATACTGTTGCAAAAGCGTCGCAACTGACATTGAGTTGTATCATGACGTTGTCATTCTTAGACAGTTTCCGGTCAAGGTTTACACTACTTGTATTCAACATGGAATTAGCAATCTGTTAAATCCATGGGCCTGTGGTATACTGTAGAAATTATTTATAAGTGTTATTAAGAGATTGCTAATAGAAACATCGACGTGATTATATCTATAGAGATTTGACGTTTGTATCTATATCTCTGGAAAAATCCGGATACCTGTGACGGAGAGATTATACGTATGCAGTGACCTCGACCTGTATGATTCAGAGAGTTTATCCGTGTTCGTCATAATTTACGGGTGGGTGAATTATGGACACGAAATTTAATTTCGTGACGGATATGCATGAATCTAGAGAGTCGCACTAATGGAATATACTCGTAGAGCACTAGGGAAACTATTATGAATAATATTGATTATTTATAACTCGTTTAACAATTAAACGAAAAATACATGCAATTGGGACCTAACAATCATTTCCGAATTAATATGTATTTGTATTTAATACTTGAATTTATTAAATACACATTAATAAAATATTAATTTGTGATATTTGACATATATCATTAATATATGTATTTGAGATATTTAATGTAAATATAATACATATATTTAAGATATTTATATTATTATTCAATTATTTAATTGTTAAATAATTAAATTAATTAATAAAGTAAATATCTTTTGTATTGATTTTAGCTTTTTAAAGTTGGAAAATGACTTGTTACCATTCGAACACATTTTGATTTGCTTTATTAAAGATAAAGTGTTAACTTTATTAAAGTAAATGTGGACTAATGAAATTTGAACAAAAATGAAATAATTGTTATTAATTTGTAGCGAATTTGAACAAAAATGAAATAATTGTTATTTTATTTATAAGCTTATTAGGAGTAATTAAGCTTATGAGATTAATTGTAATTAAAGTTGCCATTCTAGAGTTTCTTAGTAATTCATAATTAACCTAGAATTGTTCTTGAGTTGTTTCATGATGGTGAGATTTGATTGGTGTAGTACTGGATTAATTAAAGTATTTAATTTTGTCAATTTAATGTAAATTGTGGAATTGGAGTAATTTATGAAATTTGGGTTCTAAACCTAACCCAATTTTGAGGCTTTTCATATATGCGATGTAATATGATATATATATGATGTTTATTAAATTTGGGATTGATTGGATTTAATCTTGACATGTTTTGAACATTTGGGGTAGCAATTAAGAAAAATTATGGGCTGTGTTCGGCAATTCTGAAAAAATTGGCGATTTATGTTGCAAATTATATTTTCATGTATTAGACATGTATAAATCATTTTAGGATTGATTTGGAATCAATTAAATATGTATTTGACTATTTAAGGACCAAAATGAATATATTGCAAAAACTTAGGGCAATTTGGTAATTAAAAGAAATATGATTTCTTGGGTTAAAATTTCAGATTTTAAGTATTGGTTAATTAAATAAATAAGTTCATTTAATTGTTCCAAGAAAAAAATTTTGAAATCGGAAAAATCTGTTTTCCGCGTTCTGCTGCGCTAACCCTGTAATTCCGTATAAACCCCTACAAAATGGTATTAGAGCGAGTCTGATTCTGGACACCGATATGCGATTCAATGAGTCTGATTTGGACACCCGATATGCGATTATGCCTTTAAAATTCAATATTTATTTAATCTTGAATTTTTACATGCATGTGTTTATTTAATTTGATTAAATAAAGTAAAAGCATCTTTTGCGGAAAAATCCTTATTTGAAAATAAGGTTTTTAATTTAATATGTATTTGATGCATATTAATTGGTCTGTCTTGTCAATACCGCTTATCGATAAATTTTCTGCGACTATATCCGAGAACGTCCCAAAGCTGTGAGGATATGGCCAGTAGAAATTTATCTGTATCGGATATATTTGATATTAGGTGAATTCAAGCGAAATCGGAATCCTGAATGTGCCAAAGTTGTCAGGGTTTCGCAAGTATCTTGAATTTATCATTGACAAGTTTAACCTTGGTACGCCTCCTTGTTAACGTGCCAAAACTGTCACAACGAGAAACGACCAAGACCGAAAACCGAGCAGTCACTATTGAGTGATTGACAATGAATTATCTGCCTAATGAATATACGTAGGTGAGAATGTGCCAAAGTTGTGAGCTAAAATATATTCATGGGGTCCACCTTTCACTATTATGTTATGATTGATTATCGTATGTTTTGTATTCTGTTTTGGGATTACAGTTTTTCATGAAATAGTGGAGTGGCCTTTTTAGATCAAAAAATCCATTATTAATTAATATTTTATGATATAATATGAAACTGTTAATCTTTTATCTCCTTATCTGCTTATCGTTGATTCGCTGTCTATTTGATAGAATTACGATGGCGGCACCTCCTGTTGGTTATTATCTAGGTCCCAAGATCAAACAAGACATGAAAACAATGTGTGAACACATCAACGGAGGTAGCGGAATACTCACATCGATCGGTTGAGTCGATTTGGAGACGAATCAAGGCCAAAAAGCCACTGCCATAGGCGCACAAATGATGCAGTTCACTGCCTCCAAAAACAGAATTTTGAGCTGAGAAACGGAGCTCCAAGCTTCGTCAAACGGATCCCGGCTCATGGGTGAACCTCCCTACCACCTTCGCAAGTCTCGTAGTGTGCTAGCACTTTTGGTTTTTGCCACAAAAACCCAACTCTTGGCTTCCCTTTGCTCACGTTTTTGGCTTCAAAAACCAGTGAAAAATGCCCCTTGGGCGTGAGCTTGGAAGAGAGAAAGAGAGAGAAGAATGTTTTGTATAATTGGTAAGCATTTTCCAAAAATGCCTTTTTATATTTTCAAGAAAAAATACTAAAAACAATTACTAATGATTAAATAAAAAACCAAAAGTAAATGCTTTTCCCTCCAAACACTATTACACCAACTTACATCAACTATTCATTGTCACTTTAATAAAGTGATGTAAGTCTTTCAATCAATCAACCACATCAATCAATCACATCACTCAAAGTGACATTTGATTTGACGCTTGATGTGACGAATGATTTGACGCTTGATGTGACTTGCGTTGCCGCACTCGAATTCGAAATACGAATGCGCTCGCAATCACACTCGGGCTCGGGTTCGCTAATTCCTAATTAGCGATTTTTCCGTCGCGTCGTAATTAAATGATTACGCCTAGCGAATTCACTATTCACGTCGCTAACGAATTAATTCTAAATTAATTCGTTCGCCGAATTAAAATCTAATTTTAATTCCGCGTCGAAATCTAATTTCGTTTAATATATCGAATATATTAATTTAATCGATTAATTCCAAATTAATCGTTATCTCTCTCTAGACGATATTTTATCCTAGATAAAATATCTCCGTAATTAATCCTAGATTAATTTTCTCTCTCTTCTATATAATCCCAGATTATTATAAGAGTGCGAGTTATGCGTCATCGGTGGATTATCGGGAAGCGACCCATGAGATCCCCGGATAAGTTGGCAGTAAATACGGTCGTCGGAGTATCCGAATCACGTATGTACCAAGTACTACGTTCTACCGATTTACGAGACAAGGTCGACTCCTAGCAAAACACCAAGTCTTCCCAATTCTCCGGACATATCCATATAGAATATACAAGGATCTTTATCAAGCGTAGTATACCAATTGTATTGTGCATATCGGCCCAGTATCGGATAGTCACGTGCTAGGGCTGGGGCTGGATAAGTGTCTGCCCCGTCCGAAACACATATCGGATGTTTGGTAACATAGTCTCTATAATCGGATATTCATGACCTGGTCACAATATCCCGATTGGATGCGCATCACTCAAGAGCACTAGTACCGTATCCTGCGTGACATCATCTCCACTATGACTGAAGTGATACTTCATCTTGACATCACACCCAATACACTACGACTCTCTGATAAACCCAGAAGTGGTGTACGCAGAACCGGTTAAAGCCCTGTACCACCAAGACCAAAGTCTATCGATTATCGTAAGTATTAGCGATGTAAGTCTCAGGTTAAGACTATACACACCTACCTTGATTTCGGCCTCCCATAGACACATAGTCATAATACCAATGGGATTCCGAGGGGTCTATCCAGAGCGAAGCTGTTTCCCGTACTATCGGTGAAACACGACCTCCTATCGCACTTGCATAAGTATCCGATACTTATATATATGAGAACTATGCCGTTGTGCCCTCACAACGCACACAAGTGCAATACTAGCCTATTCTGCATTATCGATGTCCAGTCTCGATAATACTCCGGCTAGGGATATTTAATGATTAATCCTTCGGGGATTGATACTGTCTCATATCATTCTCAATCCAGGAACTAATCATAGGGACCTCTCTTCATTTATATATATCTATGGTGATCTAATCACAAATGATGAGAGTGCAATTTCCTTGTCACATAGTTAATTTGCTACAACAACACAATGATCTGTGCAAATAGTGACGCTATGGGTCATTTTGTCCAACAATCTCCCACTTGGCACGTAGCGAGTCACTCAAGTGTCCCACACCCGAACTATGTACGGTTCGCTCAAATTGCTGAGAAAGTTTTCGTCAGCGGATTTGTTTGATAATCGTCTGACGCGATTTATACGATCATCACATCGCCACGATGTATGATCCGAACGAATCAGATGATATAGAAGTATATATCTGGATCGTCGATGAGACCTTTAATTCCTTAGCCTGTGCTGACGCCTAGCTCAGCCGCTAACAGAACTATATCTAATCTAATTAGATTTATTTTCGACCCAAATGGCTTCTATTGCTGCCTCAGCTGCAGCAATAATCCGCATTTGTTGTTTATTCGGCAACAGTTATCTTGCTCGGAATATTTCCAGCTCACTGTCCCAGTGTTCAAACTTAATAGTACCGTATTATTTAATCGTTTGGAAACTTGCAGCAGTGATCCCAGTCACTTCAAGTTCTCCTTCTCCATAGTTTAAGATAGCATCTTTAGTTCTCTGAGATACTAACAGATGTTCTTAACTTCAATCCAGTGACTATCACTTGGATTGACCTGATTGTGACTCCATATGCTCGAAGCGTATGAGACACCAAATCAAGTACATTTTAAATGTACAATTTCCAGAGAGTGTTAACCAACTCCAAATCTATCCCAGTAGATCTTTATTCCTCGAATAAAGGTTGTTACTCCCCAGAATTCTACGGAGAATTTCTATTGAAAGCCAAGCTTTCATCAATTGCTATATGGGAATTTAACTGTCAGTGCGCTCTCCCACTAACCTCCTTATATACACAAGAATTATTTCGTTTTGATTCAAATCATAAACCATTATGATTATTTCAAAACGTCAGTTCCAAGAACCTTATGCTTGCATTAATCCAAACATGGATCGAATAACCCGCAAACCTTGTTTGTCGGTTATACAAAATCGTCAGGATGTTGTAAACATCCTCCAAAAGGTTTCCTTTTCAGGAAAGCGATTTTGATCTATAACTGACACATTTCATAAATGAAATACGCAGTTATCAACAAGCATCTTCAAAATGGATTTACCATGGCAACAGGTAAAAGGTTGAACCGTTATTAACACAATGTTGATAACGATACCTTTCCGTCAAAAGCCCAGCTTTGTACGTTGGTATGTTGCCTTCCATGTATGTCTTCCTTGAAGACGTTAATGTACCAATAGGCACAATGCCTTGTGGTACAACAACTAGTATCCAAAATAGTTGTTATACATGGAATCCATTTCGGACTCATGGCACTTTGCCATAATAGGGAGTCGATACCTCGTATCACTTCCTCAAAACGTAGTCGGATGGATATACCTCCATAAGATTGACATCTTTATGGGGTTAGATCAGAAACCCATACCCTAGGTTGTTTTCTGACTCTATCCGATCTACTAGTTTCTTGTGTATTTGAAGATTATGGTATAGATTCATCATAGATGAACTATTTGTGTTCCATTAAAGACTTCGTGCCTAGAACAGTATTACTCCGATTTTCATCGAGTATCATTATCCTCCCACTGACCACTGCATATCGGTATTCCTCTCAGGAAAAAAAAACGCATGGTGAGCAACAATCACATTGTTCTCATGTGAGATTTACAAGTACTATACTTAAGGTTTCCCTTAGGATAACCTATATTGGCACTTATCCAATTTGGGTCTTTTAGTTTGGTATCATCCAAACGTTATGCCTGGCATACCCAAATTATCAGGAATGAGAAACCTCGTTTCTTCCCTGTTCATATCCTATATGACATCTGTCAAACAGATTTATATGGAACCTTATTCTAAATAAGTTTTGCACTGTTAATACATATCCTATTGAAGGAAACAGTAGCTCAGAGCGACTCATGATAAACCTTATCATGTCCAACAAAATTCGGTTTTTAGTTCGGACACACCGTCTAACTGACGTGTCTCGGGAGGAGTCCTCATATGAAAGAATACTGTACTCTTTCATGTACGTATGAAACTTACTGCTTAAGTATTTTCCATTACGGTCTTACCGTGGCGGAATGATACTATAGCCGATCTGTTTATTTACTTCGTGTCGAAACTTTAAAGTTTCCGATTTGTGTTCTTCAAAAGAAACACATAACCATAACGTGATGCCACATCCGTTAAGGTCACGAAATATTCATGTTCACATCTAGTCTAGCTAGATATGGGCCCACTAACTTCACCATGAATAGGGCTAACAGATCGGTGGCCCTTATACTATTACCAAGTATATAGTATTTTAGGTACTTTACCTAATAAACTAGATTCGCAGACCTTATTTGAATAGTCAAATCAGTCCTAGTACCCACTCTTCAAAAGTGTGGATATACGAGTCTCGTTTAATTGTGTCCTAGACAACAATGCCACAAATAAGTCTCTATTGATCAAATCAATTTGAGCTATTTATTTGTCATTTTTATATGTTTGAGATTTTATTATATTCAAAATATAAATTCTGTTATTCACATCTAATGTGTTTATCTCAGTATCATCTTTATATAATAAAACACTTTAGTGTTCTAGAATATAAAGGTTTATCCGCAACGGATTAAACACTGATATAGAGATAATGTCTCTAGTCAAACTAGTTACATTATAACAGTTCCTAATTTAAGTACATACCCAAAGGGTAGTTCCTAAACTTAGGTATCTACGGTCGAAACAGCGACTTTCGTCCCGTTTCCGATTTGCAGAGAAATCTCGGCTTGAAGTCAGTATCCAGCTCATAGCGGATTCTGAACATCAATACATATATTTTATGTACCACACTAAGTATTTAAAATCTAATTTTAATACTAGTAGTGAACATAACTTTGACAAATATTTTAAAGTTAGAGCCTCGCCCTTTCTTTAATTCCTTCGTGTCTTCCATATCCAAATGGTAGTCACTTTGGGATATGTCAATTATCTTTTCAATATTTCACAAACCTTTGGCCAAGCCTTGGGTTTTAGAATATCGAAATGATGTGCACCTTGTGCAACTTGCCCAATTGCAAACTTTGACTTTATCTCCACTAGAACAGTCAAATCAATTCTCTAAGAATTATAAATTGCAATTTTAATACCTTTTAAATCTAAAGATAGATTTATTGACAAGTATATTAAATTAAGCACTAAAGTCATCATCACATAAATCTTCCAAAGATTTTATGCTCTACTTATTTGCTTAATTATGGGCTTAGATATAACAAGTTATTTTATCCAATAAAGTAACCTATTATTAATTCCCAATGAAAATAAATCATTTAAAACATTTAATCCAAGGATTATATTTTAAATATTCAACTTTTCAATTCTTTCTTGATTTCAATAGTCCAACTATTTAATCAATTTAATAAGGTACTATTTATTATAATGATTACAATAATCCAATTATTTAATCAACTATAATTTTAATATTGATTACTATAATCCAATTATAAAATCAACTATCATTTAATTCAATTATATTGATTACTATAATCCAATTATAAAATCAACTATATATCGAATGAGTTTGTATATAGTCCAACTATATATATATTTAAAACAACATAAAATATTAGTCCAACTAATACTTTTGATTAATATGACGAGTAAAATATAGATGAGCGCGTTTAGCGAGTATTCGAACGAATGTTGCAAATTCAATACTTGCCTCCCACTATTTTTCGTCGAGCCTCTAACCCTCTGTCGAGAACTCGGGAAACCGTGTTTCCTAGTGGGCTAGGATCCCGTTAAATATCACACAATCTTGACTTTGGCCAACAAATTGTATGATAATTAACTAGGTAGATCTTGAAGATCAATTGGATCCCATCCAACTCTTAGATCCAGTAGGTGGACATCCAAGTCCCAAACATATATCTAATATATGCCTATATATCGAATATATACCCTAACCTTTTTCCTCTGAATCAACTAGGCCTTGGCTTTGGCACAACAAACCTAGTGATCCCAGTCAAACGCGGACCCATTGACATGGAAGCTTCGTAATCAATGTCAATGGACAAGAAGTGGTCTTGACTTTGGCCAACAAACCACAACTTGGACACGACACCGATATGGAACAAAGCCTCGTGATTAAAACACATCTTCGACGGACAAGGGCTTGACTTTGGCCAACAACCCCTGCCAATCTCGGATCTTGAGTAAGAATCACTCAATGGAAGGAAAATAACCGCTTGATATTTAACGAGGTTTTTTCGCGTGCAAATTGGCTACCAATTTAATTATCTTTGTTAAGGTCTCATCATCATACACCCTTAACATGCATTCTAAATACATAATAAAGCGAGTATGAAAATTAAATAATAATGATATGCGGATGGATACTTAACACATTGATCCTAGATCAAATATCTCCCTTTCTCACTCAAGCTAGCACTTGTATTACTTCTACCCGTTACACTACACTTCTAAAGAAACCTCATTTACATGGAGGGGAATAGGTGAGAAGAGAATACAAAGAGAATAAGGTGATAAGGCTGGACACGCAGGTCCAATTTAATAAATCGAATTTATTACAACAATTTCTAAAATTGCCCCACCCGACTAATATCAATCCGATATACATTATTCATTCATCAACCACGTATTCACACAAAAGCATGCTATCAATCAATCTAATCAAATTAATTAATCTGATAATTAAGTGATCATCCAATGTTCAAACAACGATTTGATTTTGCTCGAGTCAAACTCATTTTTGCGAATAAGTACTTAAAGTACGAATTCATGAATTAAATTAAACTACATCATTAAATCAAATTTAACATGTATTTAATACTAATTTACTATTCAATTCCAAATTAAACATTACACTTTATTAATAAACCTTTTACGATTTAAATTCTAAATTTAATCGTAACGCGTCTCAAAGACCGATTAACGTCCAACGTCAATTCAATTAAAGTCCAATGGGCTTTTAATTGATTTCTTAAGGCGTGGACTTTTGGTCAACTCGGGTCAAACCGATAACCAAAGTCCAATCCGGGATTTACCCCATAAGCCCATAAATCAATCTTGGCCCATTAGGCCCAATTAAACTTTAAAGGTTCATTAAGTCGCATTTGGGCTTAACGGAAGTGGTTTTGGGCCCAATTGGATCCAATCGATTTGGCCTAAACCCAACTTGATAAAATCAAGCCCAATAGGCCCAATTACAACATTAGAAGCCCAATATCAAAAATAGGCCCAAATAATTAAATTCAAAAAATCCAATTTTCCCAATTTAATTACCAAAGTGTATTACATGATCAATTACCCAAATCAACATTTCTAAAACATGAATTTACATAATTAATCATGGTCATTTTCATCAATTGGTGTCCAACACAAATTAATCAAAAATCAAACCCATTACATGCTTTAATGCTCTCGGCCAAAGGATGGATTTTGTGTCCGATTTGGTTTCAATTAAAGATCATTTAAACATGCTCAATCAATCAATTTAACCAAATCATGCTCAAAATCAAAATACCCAATTTTAAGCCCTACATTTTCATGCTTGAACCAATAGGTCTTGATGCCATTGTTGGTTATTATCTAGGTCCCAAGATCAAACAAGACATGAAAACAATGTGTGAACACATCAACGGAGGTAGCGGAATACTCACATCGATCGGTTGAGTCGATTTGGAGACGAATCAAGGCCAAAAAGCCACTGCCATAGGCGCACAAATGATGCAGTTCACTACCTCCAAAAACAGAATTTTGAACTGAGAAACGGAGCTCCAAGCTTCGTCAAACGGATCCCGGCTCATGGGTGAACCTCCCTACCACCTTCGCAAGTCTCGTAGTGTGCTAGCACTTACGGTTTTTGCCACAAAAACCCAACTCTTGGCTTCCATTTGCTCACGTTTTTGGCTTCAAAAACCAGTGAAAAATTCCCCTTGGACGTGAGCTTGGAAGAGAGAAATGAGAGAGAAGAATGTTTTGTAATAATTGGTAAAGCATTTTCCAAAAATGCCTTTTTATATTTTCCAAGAAAAAATACTAAAAACAATTACTAATTGATTAAATAAAAAACCAAAAGTAAATGCTTTTCCCTCCAAACACTATTACACCAACTTACATCAACTATTCATTGTCACTTTAATAAAGTGATGTAAGTCTTTCAATCAATCAACCACATCAATCAATCACATCACTCAAAGTGACATTTGATTTGACGCTTGATGTGACTTGCGTTGCCGCACTCGAATTCGAAATACGAATGCGCTCGCAATCACACTCGGGCTCGGGTTCGCTAATTCCTAATTAGCGATTTTTCCGTCGCGTCATAATTAAATGATTATGCCTAGCGAATTCACTATTCACATTGCTAACGAATTAATTCTAAATTAATTCGTTCGCTCGAATTAAAATCTAATTTTAATTCCGCGTCGAAATCTAATTTCGTTTAATATATCGAATATATTAATTTAATCGATTAATTCCAAATTAATCGTTATCTCTCTCTAGACGATATTTTATCCCAGATAAAATATCTCCGTAATTAATCCTAGATTAATTTTCTCTCTCTTCTATATAATCCCAGATTATATAAGAGTGCGAGTTATGCGTCATCGGTGGATTATCGGGAAGCGACCCATGAGATCCCCGGATAAGTTGGCAGTAAATACGGTCATTGGAGTATCTGAATCACGTATGTACCAAGTACTATGTTCTACCGATTTACGAGACAAGGTCGACTCCTAGCAAAGCACCAAGTCTTCCCAATTCTCCGGACATATCCATTTAGAATATACAAGGATTTTTATCAAGCGTAGTATACCAATTGTATTGTGCATATCGGCCCAGTATCGGATAGTCACGTGCAAGGGCTGGGGCTGGATAAGTGTCTGCCCCGTCTGAAACACATATCGGATGTCTGGTAACATAGTCTCTATAATCAGATATTCTTGACCTGGTCACAATATCCCGATTGGATGCGCATCACTCAAGAGCACTAGTACCGTATCCTGCGTGATATCATCTCCACTATGACTGAAGTGATACTTCCATCTTGACATCACACCCAATACACTACGACTCTCTGATAAACCCAGAAGTGGTGTACGCAGAACCGGTTAAAGCCCTGTACCACTAAAACCAAAGTCTATCGATTATCGTAAGTATTAGCGATGTAAGTCTCAGTTTAAGACTATACACACCTACCTTGATTTCGGCCTCCCATAGACACATAGTCATAATACCAATGGGATTCCGAGGGGTCTATCCAGAGCGAAGCTGTTTCCCGTACTATCGGTGAAACACGACCTCCTATCGCACTTGCATAAGTATCCGATACTTATATATATGAGAACTATGCCGTTGTGCCCTCACAACGCACACAAGTGCAATACTAGCCTATTCTGCATTATCGATGTCCAGTCTCGATAATACTCCGGCTAGGGATATTTAATGATTAATCCTTCGGGGATTGATACTGTCTCATATCATTCTCAATCCAGGAACTAATCATAGGGACCTCTCTTCATTTATATATATCTATGGTGATCTAATCACAAATGATGAGAGTGCAATTTCCTTGTCACATAGTTAATTTGCTACAACAACACAATGATCTGTGCAAATAGTGACGCTATGGGCCATTTTGTCCAACACCTCCAACCAATCCATTTGCTCATATGCTTGATACGAATAAGCTAAAAGGCGCTGAAAATTTTACGGATTGGGATATGAAGTTGAGGATTGTCCTAAATTCCGAGAAGCTGAGATACATTTTGGAAGGTCCATTACAGTTTAAGGGTTAAATCATTCATTCTGAGTTCTCTTTCTTCTGAGCTTAAGAAGACTTATTTTGAGATGAATGATGCATATAGCATGATGACACAAGTTCGTGAATCGTTCATGAACCAGGAACAGGTCATGGTTCATAAAGTTTCAATGGAACTGTTCCATTCTAAACTTGATGAGGGGCAGGATGTGAGCCAGCATGTGCTTCATTTGATCAATTTGATCAAGCAATTGAGGTGACATGATTTCCCTCTCAGTGAAACTTTGGGACGTAATGTAATTCTCGGTTCGCTCCCGACATCATATCGCCAGTTCGTCATGTACTTCAACATGAATGGGATTCACTTTCCGCTTCTTCCCAATCCAAGTCGAATAGGAAGAAGATAAAAGGAAAAAAGAAGAAGGGTTTCGAAGTTCCTCTGCAGGCTAAGGTAGCGAAGCCCAAGAGAGCTTCTGAAGATAAGTGCCACAATTGCCAGAAATTTGGGCACTGGAAAAGAAACTGTCCGAACTATCTTGCACAGATAATGAAGGAAAGAGCATCGATATCAAGTACTTTTGTTTTTCCTATTATTGATATCTCATTGGCTTGTGAAGTTATGACATCTAATTGGATTTTAGATTCTGCTTGTCCTATTCACATTTGCAATACGTTGCAGGTGCTGACGGGAAGTTGACGGCTGAAATCTGGGGAGATGCAGTTGCGATTCGGGAGTGGCCACTCTCTGGATGCGATTGTAGTGGGCATATGCGAGATTCTCTTACCTAGTGGGAGACTTTTGTTAAATGAATGCTTTTTTGTGCCAGGATGTGTGGCGAATATTATGTCTCTTTTTGTATTAAATACTGAAGGAATGTAAATATTATAAATCATTCTTTGTATCTATATGATAGTAATAATATTAAGATCCTTTGTTGTCCAAACGAGCATGGTCATTACATATTGTATACCTCACCAGATATCTTTAATACTAGAATTAATAAACGAGCATGGTCATTACATATTGTATGATAACATGATTCTATATACATGAGTACGTGGTTGATGATATTTCAATGAAATAAAAGAAAGATAACTATATTAAGTGTCCAAACCAAACTGGCAAAGAATGAATAGGAAAGTAGAAAGATAGTTGAGTTGTGCAACGGAAACGTGATGGGTGTTGATAAGGCTGTTAATGATATATAAACTTGACACGTATATTATGAATGTATGAATATATAACTAGTAAACAAGACCTGAGATATGTGTGATAAGAGTAAAAAGAGTTTTAGTAAAGGACATGGTTGACAGTGATATGGAAACTTGATGTATATGTGTATATATATTAAGATGTTTAAACTATAAACGATAAGTAGAATTTAAAGTGTATGAGTAATCAGATAAAAGGATCAGTAACAAGTTATATGTTTGTTAAATGGACAATACCTAGATAGTTAGTTCAGACTTAATACGTAGTTGCATGGACATATAGACAACTCATGTTAATTCAGAAATGGAATTCAGACTTTGTGTGTGTTCGACGCTCAAGTTATGAGCATAGTTACTTACTGAGTCATTATGACTCACACCTCAACAGTTTGTTAGTTTTGCAGGTTGGTGACCTGATTGGTCAACCACAGACACCAGAGCTGGAGGAGCCGGATAGCAGCGTTGCAGTCAACCAGTCACCAGGTCTTGGGGAAATAAAGAGTCTAGTAGTTTATGTATTAAATTGTATGAGTCGTAACGTGCTGGGCACGGATGTTTATTTTAGAAAAGTTTTTGTATATGTGTATTTTCGGGCACGGAGCCCTGGTTATATTGTGTTTATATGTCTGCATCGCATATTTGTTGGGCCTTTAGATTGTATTGATGTTGTGATTCCGGCCTGAGGCCGAGATTTTATGTTTATGTTGTTTATGGATGCTGGCTTTAGGCCAGGTTGCATGATGTTACGATTATGTCATGCCGAATTTTCCTCAGAGTCAGAGGCTTATGGAGGCGGGATTAGCCTGTCTCCTGCCGGTAGCATCCTGGCCTAGGCGGGATGTTACAACAAGTGATTTATATTTATTAACCTTAAAGGTAATAAATCTCTAAGTTCATTATGGAATAATTACTTAGTTAAGGGATAAGCAATACACTATCTATTTCCTTAGAAAGTCTCTAGATGCTTGCACCCTAAAATAATCATGTCAATTCTAATCATACATAGAATCATCAAGCATATGTGTTTTAATATGTTGGAATTATTTTAGGCATTAAATAACTTTGATTAATATTTAATTATGATATTGCATTTTATTTTTTTCAAATAAATTTACTATTCACATTTTTTTACAGATGCGTGAACTTTAAATGCAATTTCACAATTCAAATCTTAACCAAATCATGCACAACTTGTACCTAAAATTAATTTCATGGTGTTAGTTTTCCAACGAGCTTTTACACACCCAAGTTTGAGTTCAAATGAGAGAGAACTAATCAAAACAAAAACGGCGCGCTGATACCACTGTTGGGAAGCGGCCGTGAGTGCGCAGCGGAAAATTAAAAATATATCAAATTATGATGCCGCTATCCCTTTTTCCCAAGACCCATTTGTTTTGATTATTCTATAAGCCTAGGCATGTTACTATTTATTCTAAGCATAAAAAGTCATAAACCATGCAGAGAACATAAACCCAAACATGCTAACTATCATAAGAACTCTAATTAAAATAAAGAAAGAAAAAGACTTACTTGAACCGAAGACTCATCCAGTCCTCTCTCCAATCTATAAGATTTTCTCGAACTCAGCAAGCTTTTCCACGTTCCAAAGAGCCACCCAAGTTTGTGGCCTCCAAAGATGCACACACCAAAGCCAAAACTCAACGGCAAGACTACGCCTTGAGTGCACGGGTATTTTGCCCTTGGTGCTAGCCTAGGTAAATACCTCAAAACTTTTAACTCGAGGTTCCTCTAGTCAATTAGACTTAAGGATCCTCAAAATCAATGGCTTACTCTTAAACTTTAGAGTTGCTCACTTATATAAACCCAAGATATGAAATGTTTGGTGCAAAAATTTGTAAAGAATTCATTGGGTTTAAATAAGTGCTCCAAAGACAACAAAATTAATTAAGAATCCAATGTGGGATAAATTCTAATTTAATCTTAGCCATTAGATCTTAATTTAGTGGTTTAATGAAATTATAAAACCCTAATAAGAGTTTGGGCCGAATTGGAATTCAAAACAAATAACAAATAAAAAAATATACTATTCACATTACTATTCACATTTTTATTTATTTATTTATTTATTCCAATTTCCAAAGTGCCCCTATCGTCATTTACCAATCTCTAAGCCACTATGGAACCTCATAAATGATCTGTTCAATAATTAAACATATTGAACCATTAATGAACAATTCCTACAGCAATCATATATGTTTTTAAATTTATATTGTGCACTGTTAACCATTGATTTCGACTTTATTGTGTGTGTCCTTTTGGGTTCCCCAATTATGTATGCGATTTACATATGATACGGTCCCTCGCCTCACTGTATCCCCACCGTTTGACCTATGGTATGGAAAATGTCTAAACATATAGTCAAAGGTATGATGTTGATAATGTCATGAATCGTGCTAACCCAAAAATCTCACATGATTCTTCCACTGCGGCCACAGTCTCAAGCACTGATCACACATATCAACCCGCGAACTGGAATACTACTCTTATAAGAAAATATTATCTGAGAGAGTGGCGATTCTCTGTTGTATCTTTACAAACTTCATGTGTTTCAACAAATGACCCAATCATACCCTTATGGCCGGATCTTTTGAACCGGGGAATGAGAATGTCAAAGTTATTTGATCCACACATAAGATTGTAAAGACCTCAAGTCTAAAGACTAGTCATATAATCGATATATGAAAGTTCTCACAAACACATGGGATAAACACTCCATGTGAAAACTTTCGGCGGTCAGTTCGATGGATACGAGCAACTCATGCATCCATGTGATAAACCAAGCTGACGGATCTCTGCTAGTAGCCTATGAGATCAGCTACCCCACTTAAGGGCGAATCATATCATCATTCTATTCTCTCCGCTTTGTGAACGCTCAGATTATTCACAAAACTATGACTAGGAACGTTTAAGAGTAATGATTCTCATAAGGCAAGGAAGCCATCATCTTATTAGTCCAAGGGCTTTATTACAGTGTTTGATGATTTATATAATCTATGTAAGACACGTATAATAAAGATTGTCATTTTATTAATTAATGAAAATATTACCAATACATGTACATATAGCCCATCCACAAGTTGGGTATAAGGCATATCCCTAACACCATATTGGTCGGTTGGTAATTAATTATAAATTGGTTTTAACCTGACTAAGCATGGGTACCGCCTAGTTAGACGGTTGGTAATTAATTATTAATTTGACTTAATCAGGATACCGCATATATGGCTGGTTGGTAATTATCACGTAAAGTTAATATATTATATTAAGAGAGTTATCTAAAATAGTAGTAACAAAAGTGGATCCTTTTACCTCAGCATTTTCTTTTATTGTACTTTTACTTTATTTACTTTTAGCAATTTACTTTTCAGCAATTTACTTTTCAGTAATTTCCTATTCAGCAATTTACTTTCCAGTATTTAATTTCCATCAATTTACTTTATGTCTTTTATTTAATTTAATTTTTTACAACCCGTAAATATGTGTCGTAACTAAGCCAGTTATCTGGGGTTGTGATGAAATCCAATATCACCGGTTTATAAGTAGTTAAATTACAGTTTGGGTAATATAAAGGTTTATTTATTGAGCCTTAATCCTAATGCTTTTTATTAACTGGCCATTAATAAAATTGAACTGGTAAACTTAAAATGAACATGGAAAAGAGATTTTTGGTTTAAGACCTTAGATTTAATAGCCCACGATCTTCCTTGAGGATAAATAACCCTTTAATAGATTTCCTTACAGGATATGAATATACCTGTCGGGCGGGGGTAGCCATAATTGGAACTTAATCTTAATAAATTCAGATTACTTAATTTACATAGGAGTATGATTAATTGGGTTACACTGGGTGTTTGTATCTGACCATCGGAAGAGGCTTTTACATAATTTTGTGTTACAGGTTAATAAACCAATATATTACACAATCGTAAAATAACCACTTAATCTTTTAAAAAGATATTGGAAGGATTCACTGTTAGATAATTATGACCCATAGCGTCACTATTTGTAAAATACATTGTGTTTTTTGTACAAATTAACTAGGTAGCAATGGAAATTGCATTTTATCATTTTTAAATTTGAATACTTAAATATATAAATGATAAAAGTCCTTATGATTAGTTCCGGATTATAAGATATGAGACAATATCGATCCATAAAGGATTAATTATTAAATATCCCTAGTCGTAGTATTATCGAGACTGGGCATCGATAATGCGGAATAGACTAGTATTGCACTTGTGCGTGTTATGGAAGCGTAACGACATATTTTTCATATATTTAAGTATTGGATACTTATGAAAGTGTGATAGGAGGTTGTGTTTACCGATGGTACGGAAATAGCTTCGCTCTAGATAGACCCCGTGGAATCACATTGGTAGTATGACTATGTGCCTATGGGAATCCGCATCAGGGTAGGTGTATTTGGTCTTAACCTGAGACTTACATCGCTAGTACTTGAGACTATCAATACGCTTTGGTTTTGGTCGTCCGGGACTTTAATAGGTTCTGTGTACGCCTTTTCTGGGTTTATTGAGAATCGTAGTGTATTGGGTGTGATGTCAAGACAGAAATATCACTTCAGTCATATGGAGATGATGATCACGCGGGGATACAGAACTGGTACTCTAATTGGTTGCAACCATCGGGATAATATGACATGGTCATGATTATCCGATTAAAGAGACTAGTTGCTTGTAATCTGATATATGCTTCGTACGGGGTAGACACTATTCCAGCCCCAAGCCTTTCATGTGACGTCCGATACTGGATCACAATTCGCAATACTACGTATACTACGCCTGACAAAGATTATATATTCTATTAAGAATATTTCTGGAGAATTGAGTAGGCACGGTGCTTTGCTAGAAGCCAACCATGTCTTGTAAATCGGTAAAAACGTAGTACGAGGTATGTACTTGTTCGGATAGTCTGACGACCGGATTTACTGCCAACATATCCAGGGATCTCATGGGTCACTTCCCGAAGATTCACCGATGACATATGATTCGGACATAATTAATCTAGGATTAATTATGGAGAAATTTTATCTAGTATAAAATACTATTTGAAGAGAGAGAACAATTAATATGGAATTAATCGATCAAATGATATATTCGATATATTAAACGAAATTAGATTTTGACGCGGAATTAAAATTGGATTTTAATTCGGGCTAACGAATTGATTTAGAATTAATTCGCAAGCGACATGAATAGTAATTCTGCTAGGCATAATTATTTGATTAAATTTGATTTAATTACGTCGCAACGAAAGTTCGTTAATTCGGAATTAACAAACCCGAGCCCTAAATGTGTTTGCGGGCCCACTCGTATTTTGAATTAAAGTGCGGCCCACAAGTCACATCGCATGTCACTTTAGTGATGGAAGTCATGTCACCTTTTTTTGTGATTGACAACCAATCACTATTCATGATGGGAGTTGTTGTAGGCATTGAATGCCATTTTCCCTCCTTTTTGCTTTATGCTTTTGGATAAGCATATACCAAAAGTTGTGAAGGATTTTTGTATTATGTTTTTAGAAAACAAAAACAAAAACAAATAGAAAACTCTCTCTCTCTCCCTTTGTGCTCCATTGCCGTGAGCTCCATCAAGAACAAGAAAGAATTGTTGCAATTTTTTCTTAGTGCTAGCACACCAAATGAATCATATCAAGGTGTTAGGGAAACTAATCCCTTGAGCTTGGAATCAAAGATCAAAGCTTGGAGCTTGGATTCAACATTCAAAGAGGACCTTGGCCGAATCTTGGAGGACTTCTCAAAGGCAAAGTTTTGTGTTCAACGCATCCAACATCCGCTCTTTGTAAGTATGATTCCGCCATACTTTATTTTTGTATTCACATTATTTCATTGCTTATATTGATCTTGGATTGTCTTAGAGACCAACATTCACAACCCTGGATAGTTTTATAAATTTGAATTTTCTTCAATCTACTTTCAAACAATTTTATTTACTTTTTTTTTAATTTTAAAGTCACCACCCAATCAAACAATCAATCCATTAGATACTTGTAAACATTTAACTTCATAAATTGATAACAAAAGGTTTTAAGTCCTCGTGTGATCGATATTTTTTATACTAATTGAACGATATATGCACTTGCGTTATACGCGTGTGATTACGCCGGTCACTCCTTCAAACTTGTGAGATGATATAACTTTTTGTGAATGAAGAAAATGAGCCTCCAAAAACCCTTTTATACTCACATTTACTTTTGGCACCTCATTTTCCGTCCAAACAAACACCTTCAAATTCCCACTAGAGCTACGGTGATAATAAGGCAAAGGCACAAGAATGCAAAGCCCATCTCATAAAACCTATTGAAGGCCCAACGAGGAGGATGGACAAACTTAGTCGTCAATTGGGCCATTTGAAAGAAAGATACTATGACAATACCAGATAGCTTACCAAGAAGTTCAAGACCTTTGTATCCCTCATTCGATGAATGAATAAACATGTTCTTCTTGAACTACATTGAACCTTGTTCACTGGTCTCTAATTATCCCAGAAGACAACGAAACACATTATATATATAATGTCTTCTCCAATCGACAGAAAGAGTAAATGTTCTTGTAAAATGATCTCCTCTTGTCCCATACGATATAACATGGTTACTCCGAAGAGCCATCAATTGCTCGGATGACATGGTCCTAAGCCGACAGGTATAAATATCCCAACCTTGTAACCATGTTCGTGATTTCATATAGGCAATGTCATATGCCATACGAGTTCCATTCGACACAACAACATTGTCCAACTTCTAGATTCTATCAAAGCATTCAGGCGACCCAATCTCCAGACGACAGGTAAAAGTATTTTCTCCTTGTTGCTAACCATAATTCATGGTTTCATCGCAGGCAATGTCATACGACATATATGAAGACCTAAATCTTCATCCGGTCTAGATGAAATTGAAGACTCCCCTGATCCTCCTTATGACCAGTCGGCTGGAGATTATCCAAGCATTTATCTGGTCCAGTCGATGGGAACATTCTCCATGGCTCATGTCAAGTCGAGTTCAAAACTTGGACCTTCATCTAGTCCAAATGACATTGAAGACTCCCATGGTCTTCCTCAGGACCAGTCAGCTGGAGATTATCCTGGCATTCATCTGGTCCAGTCGACGAGAACATTACCCATGGCTCATGTCAAATCGAGTTCAAGACCTGGACCTTCATCTATTCCAGACGACATTGAAGACTCGTTTAATCATCCTCATGACAAGTCGGCTGGAGATTATCCTAGCCTTCATTTAGTCCAGTCGACATGAATATCCCTATGGCTCATGTCGAGTCAAATTCAAGACCTGGACCTTCATCTAGTCCAAACGACATTGAAGACTCCCCTGGTCCCCACTCATGTGGTCTCTCGGATCAACATCCAGATCTACTCAACTAAGGTTCATTCTTGATATTTACTTAGTTCCATCAACATGATATTATATTTGACAGGTTCAAATGACATCAATTTAAAAAACTGGTTGATTGAGGATCATCCCAGATATTTATTTAGCTCCATCAGCATGGTTTGACCGTTGACTGGTCCAAGTGACATCAACATCCAAGAGTGGTCAATTGAGGTTTGTCCCAAAATTTACTTAGCTCTACCAACGTGGTATGACCTTTGACAGGTCCAATCAACATCAACATCCAAGTACGCTCATGTGCTTTACCCCAGACGACATACTCGTTGAATACTCTCCCAGCCAAGAAGTCATTGACTTAGAGAGTATGGAAAACTGTACGGGCCAAATTTAAGCCAATGACATGATTGTCTTTTCACCTTGGGCCCAATATCAGATATAACCCAACTCCTCCAAACGATACCGAGACCAAATTTGGGACAAGGCTCAAGCTTAATTTCAAATAAAACTCGCAAGACAACCCACATCTCTAAACAATTCCTAACCAAATAACATCTTTTCAATAATTAGACTACGACATCCTTCATTTTATCTTATTTACCGCTGGTCTTTGATACTGATTTATGCATCGAAGTACCTCCGGCACCCACCACACCGGTGGATAGAGACTCTCTGCTCACTCTACCTTTGTTTTGCAGGATCTCTAGTGTCCCATCATACAAATTATTGATTGTGGACATCAGACAAAATCCAAAGTCTACAAAATAATATTGTGTAATTTAATGCAACTTTTAATTTAATGTGATTCCAAAATATGTTTTGGAAACATTTTATCTAAAAATGGAAGTTGCATAACTTTCTTTTGGCAACAAATTTGTGTCTTAATAAAGACATTAAAATAAAATTATGTATTGCCATTAAAAGGCCTCATGGCCGATGTCTAATAGGGGAGAGGAAGAGTTTGTGTTATTTTTTTATAACTTAAACCCTTAATATAAAAAGAAAAATTATTTTTCTTTTCATGTCTCTCTCATTTTGAAATCCCTAGCCTTCCTAAGTTCTTTTGTTTTCTCTCAAGTGTTGAAGAATAAGAGAATATAAAATTTTTGTGTGGCAAATACCTATCTCTAAATTGTTTAGGGATTATTGTGTGAGTCTAGCCCACTATGGTTTTCGTTTGTTGTGAGCCATAGCATGGAAGACCCTTTAGAACTCGGAACAAAACCATCTTCATACTTTTCTTATACCACTCGACAGTGAGCAGAAAAATGTGATCACAGCAGCCCCATTTTTGGAACTTATTTGTGCTCGATTTTTATTGTTTTGTTATGCAGTTATTTGGTAATATTTAGGGTTGTATTAAAGGTGTTTGTGTAAAAATCAAACCTTTGATGATGTGTTATTAGCGTCAATAGAGTGAATAAATTGGTTTCTATAATTAATTATTTCGTCGTTGTAATTCACTGCTATGTAGGGGCTATTTTATGTTATTAAAATTTTCAAAAATAACACCAAACAGAAGTATATAGGGATGTTATAATTCAGCCTTAAATAAGGGAGAGCAGAAAATTTTTTCAAGGTCGATCTTGAAGCCTAAGACTTTTCCATCGCGTGGGAATTCGGTTCCTACAGGATCTCTCTAAATTATGTGTTTTGAGAACTCTTATTGTGTCTAAGTTTCTACCTAGGGTTGATAAACTAAGTATTTACAGAAAAGTTTGGGGAGTCCATGTGACTGTAGAAAATTGATTTTCTAAAGTTTAAAAATCGTTCAGGGGTCGTGACGCCAGCTTCTTTAGAAATTATGTGTATTAATGGTGATGGCATCTGTTAGGGTTGGTGCTCTGAGCGCCAATTTTATTACTTATTTCCTTGTAAATACTAATGTAAAGTTTTATTATAAATAAAATGAACAGTTTCTTTTATATAACTTCTTCTTTAATATGGTAAAGACGTAACAGACCTTAGAATGATTAGTTATGATACTGTTGCAAAAGCGTCGCAACTGACATTGAGTTGTATCATGACGTTGTCATTCTTAGACAGTTTCCGGTCAAGGTTTACACTACTTGTATTCAACATGGAATTAGCAATCTGTTAAATCCATGGGCCCGTGGTATACCGTAGAAATTATTTATAAGTGTTATTAAGAGATTGCTAATAGAAACATCGACGTGATTATATCTATAGAGATGTGAGGTTTGTATCTATATCTCTGGAAAAATCCGGATACCTGTGACGGAGAGATTATACGTATGCAGTGACCTCGACCTGTATGATTCAGAGAGTTTATCTGTGTTCGTCATAATTTATGGGTGGTGAATTATGGACACGAAATTTAATTTCGTGACGGATATGCATGAATCTAGAGAGTCGCACTAATGAAATATACTCGTAGAGCACTAGGGAAACTATTATGAATAATATTGATTATTAATAACTCGTTTAACAATTAAACGAAAAATACATGCAATTGGGACCTAACAGTCAGTTCCGAATTAATGTGTATTTGTATTTAATACTTGAATTTATTAAATACACATTAATAAAATATTAATTTGTGATATTTGACATATATCATTAATATATGTATTTGAGATATTTAATGTAAATATAATACATATATTTAAGATATTTATATTTATTATTCAATTTTTTATTTGTTAAATAATTAAATTAATTAATAAAGTACATATCTTTTGTATTGATTTTAGCTTTTTAAAGTTGGAAAATGACTTGTTACCATTCGAACACATTTTGATTTGCTTTATTAAAGATAAAGTGTTAACTTTATTAAAGTAAAATGTGGACTAATGAAATTTGAACAAAAAGTGAAATAATTGTTATTTAATTTTTTGTAGCGAAATTCGGCCAAGGTGAACAAAAATGAAATAATTGTTATTTAATTTATAAGCTTATTAGGAGTAATTAAGCTTATGAGATTAATTTGTAATTAAAGTTGTCATTCTAGAGTTGCTTAGTAATTCATAATTAACCTAGAATTTTTCTTGAGTTGTTTCATGATGGTGAGACTTGATTGGTGTAGTACTGGATTAATTAAAGTATTGAATTTTGTCAATTTAATGTAAATTGTGAAATTGGAGTAATTTATGAAATTTGGGTTCTAAACCTAACCCAATTTTGAGGATTTTCATATATGCGATGTAATATGATGTATATATGATGTTTATTAAATTTGGGATTGATTGGATTTAATCTTGACATGTTTTGAACATTTGGGGTAGTAATTAAGAAAAATTATGGGCTGTGTTCGGCAATTCTGAAAAAATTGGCGATTTATGTTGCAAATTATATTTTCATGTATTAGACATGTATAAATCATTTTAGGATTGATTTGGAATCAATTAAATATGTATTTGACTATTTAAAAACCAAAATGAATATATTGCAAAAACTTAGGGTAATTTTGTAATTAAAGGAAATATGATTTCTTGGGTTAAAATTTCAGATTTTAAGTATTGGTTAATTAAATAAATAAGTTTATTTAATTGTTCCAAGAAAAAAATTTTGAAATCGGAAAAATCTATTTTCCGCGTTCTGCTGCGCTAACCCTGTAATTCCGTATAAAACCCCTACAAAATGGTATTAGAGCGAGTCAGATTCTGGACACCCGATATGCGATTATGCCTTTAAAATTCAATATTTAATTTAATCTTGAATTTTTACATGCATGTGTTTATTTAATTTGATTAAATAAAGTAAAAGCATCTTTTGCGGAAAAATCCTTATTTGAAAATAAGGTTTTTAATTTAATATGTATTTGATGCATATTAATTGGTCTGTCTTGTCAATACCGCTTATCGATAAATTTTCTGCGACTATATCCGAGAACGTCCCAAAGCTGTGAGGATATGGCCAGTAGAAATTTATCTGTATCGGATATATTTGATATTAGGTGAATTCAAGCGAAATCGGAATCCTGAACGTGCCAAAGTTGTCAGGGTTTCGCAAGTATCTTGAATTTATCATTGATAAGTTTAACCTTGGAACGCCTCCTTGTTAACGTGCCAAAAATGTCACAACTAGAAACGACCAGGACCGAAAACCGAGCAGTCACTATTGAGTGATTGACAATGAATTGTCTACCTAATGAATATACGTAGGTGAGAATGTGCCAAAGTTGTGAGCTAAAATATATTCATGGGGTCCACCTTTCACTATTATGTTATGATTTGATTATCGTATGTTTTTTATTCTGTTTTGGGATTACAGTTTTGCATGAAATAGTGGGAGTGGCCTTTTTAGATCAAAAATCCATTATCTAATTAATATTTTATGATATAATATGAAACTGTTAATCTTTTATCTGCTTATCTGCTTATCGTTGATTCGCTGTCTATTTCATAGAATTACGATGGCGGCACCTCCAACCAATCCATTTGCTCCTATGCTTGATACGAATAAGCTAAAAGGCGCTAAAAATTTTACGGATTGGGATATGGATTTGAGGATTGTCCTCAATTCCGAGAAGCTGAGATACATTTTGGAAGGTCCATTACCACTTGCTATATCTCCAGATGCATCTCGTGAAGAACTTGAGACTTTCTAGAGATGGAAGGGTGATGATTTAAGGGTTAAATCATTCATTCTGAGTTCTCTTTCTTCTGAGCTTAAGAAGACTTATTTTGAGATGAATGATGCATATAGCATGATGACACAAGTTCGTGAATCGTTCATGAACCAGGAACAGGTCGTGGTTCATAGAGTTTCAATGGAACTGTTACATTCTAAACTTGATGAGGGGAAGGATGTGAGCCAGCATGTGCTTCATTTGATCAATTTGATCAACCAATTGAGGTGACATGATTTTCCTCTCAATGAAACTTTGGGACGTAATGTAATTCTCGGTTCGCTCCCGACATCATATCGCCAGTTCGTCATGTACTTCAACATGAATGGGATTCACTTTACGCTTCTTCCCAATCCAGGTCGAATAGGAAGAAGACAAAAGGAAAAAAGAAGAAGGGTTTCGAAGTTCCTCTGCAGGCTAAGGTAGCGAAGCCCAAGAGAGCTTCTGAAGATAAGTGCCATAATTGCCAGAAAGTTGGGCACTGGAAAAGAAACTGTCCGAACTATCTTGCACAGATAATGAAGGAAAGAGCATTGATATCAAGTACTTTTGTTTTTACTATTATTGATATCTCATTGGCTTGTGAAGTTATGACATCTAATTGGATTTTAGATTCTGCTTGTCCTATTCACATTTGCAATACGTTGCAGGTGCTGACGGGAAGTTAATGGCTGAAATCTGGGGAGATGCAGTTACGATTCGGGAGTGGCGACTCTCTGGATGCGATTGTAGTGGGCATATGCGAGATTCTCTTACCTAGTGGGAGACTTTTGTTAAATGAATGTTTTTTTGTGCCAGGATGTGTGGCGAATATTATGTCTTTTTTTGTATTAGATACTGAAGGAATGTAAATATTATAAATCGTTCTTTGTATCTATATGATAGTAATAATATTAAGATCCTTTGTTGTCCAAACGAGCATAGTCATTACATATTGTATACCTCACCAGATATCTTTAATACTAGAATTAATAAACGTAAACAATCTGATATAAATAATATTGAACTTTGGCATATGCGGTTAGGTTATAAAGGCATGAAACGCCTAACCCAATTGGTTAAGAATGGTTTGATACATGATCTCACCATTGAACCTTATCCAACTTGCGAATCTTGTATTGGGGGTAAAATGACCAAAGCCTCATTTTTGGGTGTTGGACACTGATCCACTGACTTATTGGAACTCGTACATTCTGATGTATGTGGTCACATGAGTCAAACTGCTCACAGTGGTTATTCATACTTCATCACCTTTACCGATGATCTGTCACGGTACGGTTATGTTTATCTGATGAAATATAAATCCGAAACCTTTGAAAAGTTCAAAGAATTCTGAAATGAAGTTGAAAAACAAAATGGACTATATTAAATGCCTTCTATCTAATCGAGGCGGTGAATATATGACTAGAGAGTTCACTGATTATTTAAAGGAGAATGGGATTTTCGCTCAATATACTCCTCCAGGCACTCCGCATCATAATGGAGTGTCAGAGAGGAGAAATCATACTTTATTGGATATGGTCCGATCGATGTTGAGTTATATAGATTTACCCTATTACTTATGAGGTTATGCTCTTTTAACTGCCGTTTATCTCCTGAATAAGATTCCTTCTAAAGTTGTTCTTACGACTCCGTATGAGGTATGAACCGGTAGGAAATCGAATCTTAGTTATATTAAGATTTGGGGGTGTCCTGCATACGTCATGATGGCTCAGTAAATTAAGCTTTTACCTCGAGGGCAGAAGTTTAGGTTTGTTGGATATCCTTCAAATACAAAAGGATATTTATTCTATGATACCGAGCATCGAAATGTGTTCGTAGCTCGGTTCGTAAAATTTCTAGAAATAGAATTTTTGGCTGAAGGTGGTGATCATAGACAGGTTGAACTTGATGAAGTACGACCTGGAACCAACGAACTAATGGAGGAACATGTAGTTCAAGAAGATGAATAACCTTCAACACACACACTCCGTAGGTCACAAAGGGTATCCAGACCTCCTGAACGCTTGTATTTGATACAAGAAAAGTGTCTCGATGTTCTCTTAGTTGAAGAGACTGGCCCTTTTACCTATAGAGAATCAATGTTGGACATCGACTCCGTGAAGTGGCAAGACAGCATGAAATCCGAAATGGACTCAATGTATGAGAATCAAGTTTGGAACTTGGTTCCGCTTCCCGAAGGAATTGTTCCTATCGGTTGTAAATGGATTTACAAGAGGAAGCGATGGCCCGAAGGAAAGGTTGAAACCTTTAAGGCCCGACTGGTAGTTAAAGGTTACTCGCAGCGACCTGGTGTCAACTACGATGGAACCTTTTCGCCAGTTGCAATGCTAAAGTTTATAAGGATTTTGCTGTCAATTGCTGCATATCATGATTACGAGATTTGGCAAATGGATGTCAAAACGGCATTTCTGAATGGATTTCTTGATGAAGAAATCTATATGGAACAGCTGGAGGGTTTTGCATCCGGTGAGAATTCGGCATGGTATGCAAGCTGAGGTAGTCCATAGATGGACTTAAACAGGCTTCACGAAGTTGGAATCTTGGATTCGACGAGATAATCAAATTGTCTGGTTTTCTCAAGAATTCGGAAGAATCCTGTGTGTATAAGAAGACCAGTGGGAGTATGGTGGTATTTTTAATTCTATATATCGACGACATCCTTATCATTGGAAATGATATTGGGATGATGCAAGGTTTCAAAGCTTACCTCTGTAAGAATTTCTCCATGAAGGACTGTTGGGGTCATATCAGAGGCGCAGCGAAAGGAGCGCGGTTCGGACGAAATCGTAGTTTAAAAATTTTTAAACTTACAAATAAATTATTTAATATCCAATATAAATAGTTCATTCATATTTCACCTAAACATATTTATTCGATATCATATAACGACATAAATAATATAGAAACACCGCGAAATTTTTGCGAAAACGTTTTTCCGTAAAATAGCATAAAATGCATTTTCGGCCGAACCGACTGACCAATACACATGAGGACTACCCAGGTCAGTCCCAAAACATTTGGACAGTTCTTGGGCTGTCCGAACAGTGCCCAGTTCTCTGTTTGGGCAGCCGTTACCCGATAACGCCGTTTTTAGCCGTTTTCACGTTTTTCACTCCGAAATAATTTTCGGTAAATATTTTTCTTAGGCAATTAAAATAAACCAATTTATTCTAATTAATCAATAAATAAAAACTGAATTTTTATCTGAAAAATCAGATTTATCATTAATTACCGTGAGACCCCTAAACTTTGCATTTTAATCATTTTGGTCCTTAAATTGTCAAATACATATTTAAGTGACTCCAAATCAATCCCAAAATGCTTTATACATGTCTGATACATGAAAATACAATTTACAACAAAAATTCCAATTTTTTTCTGAAATTGCCGAACAGCCCCTATAATTTCAAGGATTTACAATTTGGTCATTTTTGGTTCAAAATACATCAAGATCAAATCCAATCAATCCCAAATTTATTATACATCATATATGCATCAAATTAAATCACATATATGGAAAGCCCCAAAATTGGATTGGGTTTAGAACCCTAATTTCTCAAATTACACCAATTGCACAATTTACACTAAATTGATAAAATTTAATACTTTAACCAATCCAATTCCACACCAATCAAGTCTCACCATCATGAAACAACTCAATAAAAATTCTAAGTTATTTATGAATGGCTAAGAAACTCTAGAATGACAACTTTATTCACCAATTAATTAAATAAGCTTAATTACTCCCAATTAGCTTATTAATTAATCATACTTTCTAAACACCTCCAAACAAGTTTCCAACACAATAATTCACATAATTAAACATTAGAGAAAATTCTAAGCTACACAAGTTGAAGCATAGAATCATAGAAATAATTTCTTAGTTGAAGAAATTTGAAAATAACTTACAAAAACTCCATGTTTCCAAGCTTTTCTCCATTTGTTCTTCACTTTTTCTCTCAATTTTAACTTAGTGAATTTTTTAAAACCTTGTCAAACTATTGAAATTGAAAACAAAAAACACTTATGTAATTTTTCCCTCTTGGCCGAGAGCCTTAGAAGGGAAAATAAATAATAAGCATTTCAATTTTGTTTTATTTCAATTGGTACAAGTTTACATTAATAAAGATAACAATCATTTTTGATAAAGTAAACTTACAAATGGACCTCTAATATCATGCCATTTAAAAGCTTAAATAAAGAAATTGATGACTTAAGATATTTATTATATTATTTAATTTAATTATTTAACAATTAAATAATTAAATAATAAATATAAATATCTTAAATATATGTATTATATTTACATTAAATATCACAAATACATATATTAATGATATATGTCAAATATCAAAATTTGATATTTAATTAATGTGTATTTAATAATATCAAATATTAAATACAAATACAAATACAAATACACATTAATTCATAAATGACGATTAGGTCCCGATAGCATGTATATTTCGTTTAACCGTTAAACGAGTTATAAATAATCAGTATTATTCATAGCAATTGCCCTAGTGTTTTATGAGTATATTTCATTAGTGAGACTCTCTAAATTCAGGCATATCTGTCATAAAATCCAATTTCGTGTCCATAATTCACCCACCCGTAAATTATGACGACCACAGATAAACTAGCTGAATCATACATGTCGAGGTCATTACATACGTATAATCCCTCAGTCACAGGTATCCGGATTATTCCAGAGATAGAGATATAAACGTCAAATCTCTATATGAATAATCGTGTCGACGTATCTATTAGCAATCTTATAAATAAAATTTGGAACTTACTTCTGAAGTATACCATGGCCATGGATTTAACAGAGTGATAATCATATAATGAATACATATGCCATGTACACAGGACTGACGAATCCTATCTTGATACACACAGGATATCATGAGCATGAGTCCACACCCAACGAACATGCGGAGGTCTGATCTTAATAGATCGGAGACGTGACTTCCATCTAAGTATGGAGGATAACTCATATATCCATAGTGGTATCTCAAGTCAAATAATCACTATGCTACTCAACCCAAGAAGATTCATATTGACGTTGGTGTACCATCTATTAGGTAATCTTTGGTGAGTCGTTCAGAATTTATTAAATAAACACCTACACGTCTATACGAGTCTCCCGAGACTCATGGTTCATTGCGATAAACCATCGGACCAAGTCCGATATACGATATATACTGGTCTCAACAGATTTTACTAACTAACCCGTGTCAGTAAATCTTGATCAGAAACTTAATTTGATAAATATTTCTAGTAGTGACGCTTCCCAATGTCAATTACAAGTTACGTTGTAATTGCACACTACATTATATATTATCAGGTCTTTCTCTAATATATATATATCACTAAACACGAGGTGATACCATAATTAAGTAATATTATGGAAAAAAATATTACTCGTATTCATGAATTGGACATAAATACGATCCGGATTGGCGCTCCGAGCACCAACCCCAACAAGGATCTGGGTGAAGCTTCTTATGTCTTAGATATAAAACTCTATAGAGATAGAGAAAGAAAGATGATTGGGTTATCCCAATCAACGTACGTAGATAAGATCTTAGAACGGTATAATTTTGGTAACCGTAAGACAGCAAACATACCGTTCAGAAATGACTTACATATTTCGAAGAAGATGTCTCCGCAAATATAAGATGAGAAGATTAGAATGTCTAATCAACCTTATGCTTCATGTTTTGGCAGCATAATGTATGACATGTTATGTACTAGGCCTGATATCAGCTTCGTAGTTAGTGTGATAAGCCGATATCAGTCCAATCCAGGAAATGACCATTGGATGGCCATTAAACATATCCTCAAGTATCTTAAAGGTAAATAAGTTTATTATCTATGGAGGAAACGAACTGCAAGTTAATGGGTATACGAATTCTGATTTCCAATCGGATCCTGATGATAGAAAGTCTACATCAGAATTCTTGTTTACCCTTAACGGTGGTGCAGTTTGTAGGAAGAGTTCCAAAAAGGGGTTGACAGCTGATTCCACCACAAAGGCGGAATATATTGCAGCTTCTAAAGTTGCAAAGGAAGCTGTTTGGGTAAGGAACTTTATCACAGAATTGGGAGTAGTCCCAAGTATCGAGAATCTGATTACGTTATGCTGTGATAATACTAGAGCCATTGTGCAAGTAAAAGAACTAAGGGCGCATCAGAAGTCGAAGCATGTGGAACGAAAGTACCACATCATTCGAGAGATTGTGTCGTAAGAGGACATTATTGTGTGCAATGTACCGAGTGAAGATAATGAAGCAGACCCACTTACGAAGGCTATTCCTCCGAAGTTATTTGATAAACATGTGGAGTCGATGGGTATTAAATACAATCGATATTGGCACTAGAGCAAGTGGGAGATTTTATTAGGGTTGGTGCTCTGAGCGCCAATTTTATTATGTATTTCCTTGTAAATACTATTGTAACATTTTATTATGAATAAAATGAACAATTTCTTTTATATAACTTCTTCTTTAATATGGTAAAGACGTAACAGACCTTAGAATGATTAGTTATGATACTGTTGCAAAAGCGTCGTAACTGACATTGAGTTGTATCATGACGTTGTCATTCTTAGATAGTTCCCGGTCAAGGTTTACACTACTTGGTCAGTAAAGTAAACCTGTTGATACTGATACATATAGTATATTGCAATCTTGGATTCCGATGGTTTCTCAATGAATCATGAGTCTTGGAGACTCGTATAGACGTGTAGGTGTTTATAGCGGATAGACACTAAACGACTCACCGAAGATTCTTAATGGATGGTACACCAACGTCAATAAGAATCTTCTCGGGTTGAGTGAGCATAGTTATTCTTTTACTTGAGATACCACAGTGGATATATTAGTTATCGTCCATACTTAGATGGCAGTCACGTCACCGATCTATTAAGATCAGACCTCCGTCTGTTCTTTAGGTGTGGACTGATGCTCAGGATATCCTGTGTGTATCAAGAAATAATCTTTCAGCTCTGTATACAGATCATAGGTATTCAATATGGAATTAGCAATCTGTTAAATCAATGAGCCCGTGGTATACTGTAGAAATAAGTTCTAACTGTTATTAAGGGATTGCTAATAGAAACATCGACGTGATTATATCTATAGAGATTTGACGTTTGTATCTATATCTCTGGAATAATCCGGATACCTGTGACAGAGGGATTATACGTATGCAGTGACCTCCACCTATATTATTCAGAAAGTTTATATGTGTTCGTCATAATTTTCGGGTGGGTGAATTATGGACACGAAATTTGATTTCGTGACGGATATGCCTGAATCTAGAGAGTCTCACTAGTGAAATATACTCGTAGAGTACTAGGGCATTATGAATAATACTAATTATTTATAACTCGTTTAACGGTTAAACGAAAAATACACGCAATCGGGACCAAACAGTCATTTCCAAATTAATGTGTATTTGTATTTAATACTTGATTTTATTAAATACATATTTATAAAATATCAATTTGTGATATTTGACATATATCATTAATATATGTATTTGAGATATTTAATGTAAATATAATACATATATTTAAGATATTTATATTTATTATTTAATTATTTAACTGTTAAATAATTAAATTAATTAATAAAGTAATTATCTGTTGTAATGATTTTAGCTTTTTAAAGTTGGAAAATGGCTTGTTACCATTGGAACACATTTTGATTTGCTTTATTAAAGATAAAATGTTAACTTTATTAAAGTAAAATGTGGACTAATGAAATTTGAACAAAAAAGAAATAATTGTTATTTAATTTTTTATAGCAAAACTCGGCCAATATGAATTGGATTTAACAAAATTATTTTATTTTCATTTTCAATACTTACACAAGTTTTCAAAATAATTACAAAGGGAGTTGAGAGAAAAAGTTGAACAAAGAAAGAAATCAAAGCTAAATTTGGAATTTTATAAGTAGTTCTTTACTTTCTTCTACTTAGAAAATGTTTCTATTGATCTTGGCTTCAATTTATATTGCTAAGTTGATGTCTCTACTCTTTTAGTTTGTGATTAAATTTGTTGGAAACTTGTTTGAAGATGATTTGCATGTTAGATTAATTTATAAGCTTATTAGGAGTAATTAAGCTTATAAGATTAATTTGTAATTAAAGTTGCCATTTTAGAGTTGCTTAGCCATTCATAATTAACCTAGAATTGTTCTTGATTTGTTTCATGATGGTGAGACTTGATTGGTGTCGTATTGGATTAATTAAAGTTTTGAATGTTGTCAATTTAATGTAAATTATGAAATTGGAGTAATTTATGAAATTAGGGTTCTAAACCTAATCCAATTTTTGGGATTTTCATATATGTGATGTAATTTAATGTATATATGATGTATATTAAATTTGGGATTGATTGGATTTGATCTTGACATGTTTTAAACATTTGGGGCCAAATCATAATTAAGAAAAATTCTGGGCTGTGTTCGGAAATTCTGAAAAAATTGAAGATTTGTGTTGCAAATTATATATTCATGTATTAGACATGTATAAATCATTTTGGATTGATTTGGAATCAATTAAATATGTATTTGACTATTTAAGGACCAAAATGAATAAATTGTAAAAACTTGGGGCAATTCGGTAATTAAAGAAAATATGATTTCTTGGGTTAAAATTTCAGATTTTAAGTATTGGTTAATTAAATAAATAAGTTTATTTAATTGTTCCAATAAAAAATTTTGAAATCGGAAAAATCTATTTTCCGCGTTCCGTTGCGCTAACCCTATAATTCCGTATAAAACCCCTACAAAATGGTATCAGAGCGAGTCTGATTCTGGACTCCCGATATCTGATTATGCCTTTAAAATTCAATGTCTAATTTAATCTTGACTTTTTACATGCATGTGTTTATTTAATTTGATTAAATAAAGTAAAAGTATCTTTTGCGGAAAAATCCCTATTTGAAAATAAGGTTTTTAATTTAATATGTATTTGATGAAAATTAATTGGTCGGTCTTGTCAATACCACTTATCGATTAGTTTTCTGTGACTATATCCGAGAACGTGCCAAAGCTGTGAAGATATGGCCGGTAGAAATTTATCTGTACCGAATATATTTGATATTAGGTGAATTCAAGCGAAAACGGAATCCTGAACGTGCCAAAGTTGTCAGGGTTTCGCAAGTATCTTGAATTTATCATTGATAAGTTTAACCTTGGTACACCTCCTTGTGAACGTGCCAAAGCTGTCACAATGAGAAACGACCAGGACCGAAAACCCAAGAGTCACTATTGAGGGATTGACAAATGAGTTGTCTACCTAATAAATATACGTAGGCGAGAACATGCCAAAGATGTGAGCTGAAATATATTCATGGGGTCCACCTTTCACTATTATGTTATGATTTGATTATCGCATGTTTTGTATTCTGTTTGGGGATTACAGTTTTGCATGAAATAGTGGGAGATGCATTTTTAGATTAAAAATCCATGATCTAGTAAGTTTAATCACATATATAGGTTTAATCTCTCCAAGTCCTAGCTGCATATAGATAGAATATGGCATGAGATTAACACTAGACCTAAATCTAATCAAGCTTGACCAAACTCAAATGTGCCAATGTGGCAAGTAATAATGGGACATCTCAGATCTTTGTATTTTGGCGGAGTCCTCTGCTCAATTGCTGCACTTGCTTGCTCTATCATGAATGTAGTCTTCTTCACATGATGCTTTCTTTTCATGGTGCATAAATCCTTCAAAACCTTGGCATATGTGGGAACCTGTTTTTGTTGGGTTTCTACTATAGTCCCAAGATCAATTTAAGCATTTAAACATGTGAATACATCTAAGTTAAGTTGCGGAATACTCACTTTGATCGGCTTTTGTGATGCGAGGAACAACAAAATTTTTCTTCAAGCTCCTTGAAGCTCTCGTCCATGGCTCCCTTTTGTGCTCCAAGTTGAATCTCCAAGCTCCAAGCTTTGTGTGTAGATTCCACGCTCATGAATGGGTTTCCCTATCACCTTTGGATGACTCTTTAGTGTGCTAGCACTTTGGAAATTTTGCTACAAAATTTCCTAAAAACTTGTTCTTGCTCACGGCAATGGAGAAAATAAAAGAGAGAAGAATATGGCCCTTGGCCGAATTTTGGGAGAGAGAAGAGTAAAGTGATGAGTTGATTTTTGTGTAATCTAATACAAAAAATTTGAAAGTCAAATACCAAAAATAATTAAATGGTAAATGTCTTTCAACCATCACATTTGAGTGTTTCACACTCAAGCATCATCCAACAACTTCCATCACAATAAAGTGATAAAGTTGACTAGTGATGTGACGCTTGATGTGACTTGTGGGCCCCACTTGATTCGAAATGCGAGTGGGCCCGCAAACACTCCCGGGCTCGGGTTCGCTAATTCCGAATTAACGAATTTTCCGTTGTGACGTAATTAAATCAAATTTAATTAAATAATTATGCCTAGCAAAATTACTATTCACGTCGCTAGCGAATTAATTCTAAATTAACTCGTTCGCCCAAATTAAAATCTAATTTTAATTCTGCGTCAAAATCCAATTTCGTATAATATATCGAATATACTATTTTATCGATTAATTCAAAATTAATCGTTCTCTCTCTTTAAATAATATTTTATCCCAGAAAAAATATCTCTGTAATTAATCCCAAATTAATTTTCTCTCTTTATCAATTAATCCCAGATTAATAATGTGCGAGTCATACGTCATCGGTGAATCTTCGGGAAGCGACCCATGAGATCCCCGGATATGTTGGCAGTAAATCTGGTCGTCGGACTATCCAAACACGTACGTATCTAGTACTACATTTTTACCGATTTGCAAGACAGGGTTGACTTTTAGCAATGTACCGTGCCTACCCAATTCTCCAGAAATATTCTTAAAGGAATATGTAATCTATATCAGGCGTAGTATACGTAGTATTGCGTATTGCGATCCAGTATCGGATGTCACGTGCTAGGCCTGGGGCTGGAATTTTGTCTGCCCCTTACGAAGCACATATTGGATCTCTGGTAACTAGTCTCTATAATCGGATAATCATGACCTTGTCATATTCTCCTGATGACTGCAGTACATAAGAGTACTAGTTCTATATCCTACGTGACCATCATCTCCACTATGACTGGAGTGATATTTCCATCTTGACATCACACCCAATACACTACGATTCTCAATATACCCAGAAGAGGCGTACACAGAACCGGTTAAATCTCTGGATGACCAAAACCAAAGTATATTGATTGTCACAAGTATTTGCGGTGCAAGTCTCAGGTTAAGACCAAATACACCTACCTTGATTCGGACTTCCATAGACATATAGTCATACTACCAATGGAATTCCGTTGGGTCTATCCAGAGCGAAGCTGTTTCCGTACCAACGGTAAACACACACTTGCATGAGTATCCAATAACCAAATATATGAGAACTATGCCGTTATGCTCCCACAACACGCACAAGTGTAATACTAGTCTATTCCGCATTATCGATGTCCAATCTCGATAATACTACGACTAGGGATTATTTAATGATTAAACCTTCGTGGATTGATACTGTCTCATATCATCTCAATCCGGTACTAATCATAAGGACCTTTTATCATTTATATATCTTGGTAATCTAATTACAAATGATAAAAGAGCAATTTCCTTTGTCACATAGTTAATTTGTGCAACAACACCATGATCTGTACAAATAGTGATGCTATGGGGTCATAATTGTCCAACAATCTCCCACTTGGCCTATGGCCAATCACTTAAGTGTCCTACACTTGAACTATGTATGGGTCGCTCAAACTTATGCTGAGAAACTTCTTTCGTCAGCGGTTTTGCAAAGTTATCATCTGAAGCGATTTATTCGATCATCACATCGCCACGATGTATGATCCGAACGAATCAGATGAATAGTTGAAGTATATACTTGGATCCTTGATGAGACCATTAAGTCCTTAGCCTGTTCTGTAGCCTAGCTCAGCTGCTAACAGAACTACTCCTAATCCAATTAGGATTATTAAGATCCAAATGGCTTCTATTGCTGCCTCAGCTGCAGCAATATTCCGCTTTTGTTGTTTATTCGGCAACAGTATCTTGCTTGGAAGATTTCTAGCTCACTGTTCCATTATTCAAACTATATAGTACTGTTATTACGACTTATAGTCATTTTTATCGGTTAGGAAACTTGCAACAGTGAATCCAGTCACTTCAAGTTCTCATTCTCCATAGATTAAGACATCATCCTTAGTTCGTCTAAGATACTCATGGATGTTCTTAACATCAATCCAGTGACTATCACTTGGATTGTCCTGATTATGACTCCATATGCTCAAAACATATGAGACACCAGGTCGCGTACATTTTTTTTTCAATGTACGAGTTCTCGGAGACTACCAACAACCTTTAGATATAACCAAATAGATCTTTATTCCTAGAATAAAGGTTGTCTCTCCCAAGTATTCTACGGAGAATTTTTCATGAAAGCCAAGCTTTCACCGATTGTATTATGGGGATATCATTTCCAAGAAATGATATATCATTATTATTTAGGACAATCACTGTCAGTGCGCTCCCACTAACCTCCTTATATACACAAGAATCATATTCATTTTTGAATTAAATCATACACCATTATGATTACATCAAAACGATAGTTCCAAGAACTCAATGCTTGCTTCAATCCATCAATGGATCGAATTAACTTGCAAACCTTGTTTGCTCGTTTTGGTATGACAAAACTGTCAGGATGTTGTAAACATCCTCCAAAAGGTTTCCGTTTAAGGAAAGTGGTTTTGATGTTCAGCTGTCATATTTCATAAATGAAACATGCAGCATTAGCAAGCATTATCCAAATGGATTTAACCATGGCAACGGTTAAAAGGTTTCGTTGTAATCGACACAATGTTGATAACGATACCTTTTCGTTACAAGCCTAGCTTAGTACGTGGGTATGTTGCCTTCCATGTATGTCCTCCTTGAAGACTTATATAGTACCAATAGACACAATGCCTTCCGGTACATCAACTAGTATCCAAACTTGGTTTATTTACATGGAATCCATTTCGGATTTCATGACACTTTGTCATGAAAGGAGTCGATACCTTGTATCACTTCCTCATACATAGTCAGTTTGTGTTCCTCAATAAGATTGACATATTTATGAGGTGAGATCAGAAACCCATACCTCTCAGGTTGTTTTCTGACTCTCTCCGACTTACGCGGTTCTTGTCTATTCGAAGATTATGGTATAGTTTCATCTTTGATGAACTGTTTGTGTTCCATTAGGACTCGGTGGCTTGAACAATATTACTCTGATTTTCATCAAGTTTTACTTTCCTCCCACTTACCACTGCATATAGGTATTCCTCTTAGAAAACAGCATGGAGAGCAACAATTAAATTGTTCTCTTGTGAGTTGTATAAGTACTATACTTTGGTTACCCTAGGATAACCTACAATTTAGGCACTTATCCGATTTGGGTTTTAGTTTGGTATCATCCAAACATATGCCCAGCATTCTCAAATCTTCAGGAATGAGAAAACTCAGATTCTTTCCTGTTCATATCTAATATGAAGTCTGTCAAACAGATTTTTATGGAACCTTATTCAAAATAAGTGTTGCACTGTTTAATGCATATCCTTTGAAGGAAAATGGTAGCTCAGAGCGACTCATGATTAACCTTATCATGTCCAATAAAATTCGGTTTCTCCATTTGGACACACCGCTAAATTGAGGTGTTCCGGGAGGAGTCCACATTGAAAGAATATTATACTCTTTCAAGCATTCGAGAAACTTATTGCTTAAGTATTTTCCATCATGGTCTAATCATGATTTTTTAATACTTTAGCCGATCTGTCTGTCAACTTCGTGTCGAAACTCTTTGAATTTATCAAAAGTTTCCAATTCGTGTTTCAAAAGAAAAACATAACCATAACGCGATGCCACATCCGTAAAGGTTACGAAGTATTCATATCCACCTCTAGCCTAGCTAGATATTGGCCCACTTACGTCACTATGAACGAGGGCTAACAGATCGGTGGCATTTGCACTTTTACCAAGTAAAAGGGTGTTTTAGGCATTTTGCCTAATGAACTAGATTCGTAGACATCATTTGAATAGGATCAAATCTGTCCTAGTATCCACTCTTCAAAAGTGTGGATATACGAGTCTTGTTTAAATGTGTCCCAGACAACAATGCCACAAATAAGTCTCATCTGATTAAATCAGTTTGAGCTATTTGTTTGTCATGTTATATGTTTGAGATTCATTTATATTCAAAATATAAATATTGTTATTCAAATCTAATGTGCTTATCTCAATATCATCTTTATAAAATGAAACACTTTAGTGTTCTAGAATATAAAGGTATATCCGCAACGGATTATACTCTGATATAGAGATAATGTTTCTAGTCAAACTAGTTACATTTTAACAGATTTCTAATTTAAGTACACACCCGAAGGGTGGTTCCTAAACTTAGGATTCTACGGTTAAAACATCGACTCTCGTCCCGTTTCAAATTCGCAGATTAATCTCGATTGAAGTCAGTATCCTGCTAATCAGCAAATTCTGCACATCAGTACATATTTATGTACAATACTTTGTATCAAAATCCAATTTTGAAACTAATAGCGAACATGTTTATGACAAACATACTTGAATTCAGAGCCTTGCCCCGCCTTCACTTCCTTTATGTATGCCTTGTCCATACGGCAGTCACGCATCCAGTGACCCCGTTTGCCACAGTTTAGGCAGACATCTTGGGATATGTCATTTTTCTTCCTAGAAGACTGTGATGATTTTGCCTTTGCCCCTTTTAGAAGCTCTGGCTCTGCCTCCTAGAGCATAGCCATCAACTCTCCTAGAGTTTACTCTTGATTCACAATGAACCTGCCCCATCTTTCAGGTAGAGACTATAAGATCAAATCTTTGGTAGTCTCGGCCACGTAGGTAACGCCTAGCTAACCTAGCTGATCGATGTCAGCAATCATCTGCGACACCTAGTGCTCGACAGATGTACCCTCTGACATACACGAGCTAAAGAGCTTCTTATGCAATTTGTACTTCTAAGATCTAAAATAGATCTATGAAGATCTTTAATTTCATCTTCATGGTATAAGGATCTAATCCTTAACTCTGACGACGGAATTAAAGTGTCATTGCATTAAGCATAAAGGATTGAGCACTAAAGTTATCATTACATGAATATTCCAAATATCATGTTCTACTATTTGCTCAACTCCGGGTTTAGGCCCAAGAGGTTGCTCTATCAAATAGAGTAACTTCTCAGTTCTCAGGACTATCCTGAGGTTTTATTCCCAATCTGAAAATTAAAGCCGTTTAATGACATTTTTACCCAGGTTTATGTTTTAAACGCTAATCTTTCAGTTATCTTGATTGCTATAGTCCAACTATCCAATCAACGATTTCAGGTACTATTGAATATAATGATTACTATAGTCTAACTATATAATCAACTGTAATTTAATTAGTTAAATTCAATTATATTGATTACTATAATCCAATTATATAATCAACTATAATTGAAGTAGTTTGAATACAGTCCAACTGTTTAATTTAAAACAACGATTAAATATTAGTCCAACTAATAATTATTTCAGTATTTGACGAAAAATGAAATGAGCGCGTATTGGCAAGTATCTAAACGAAATTGCAAATTTAATACTTGCCTCCCACTATTTTTCGGTGAGCCTCTAACCCTCTGTTGAGTACTCGGGAAACCTTGTTTCTTAGTGGGCTAGGATCCCGTTAAATAACACACAACCTTGACTTTGGCCAACAAATTGTATGATATTTAACTAGGTAGATCTCTAAGATCAATTGGATCTCATCCAATTCCTAGATCTAGTAGGTGGACATCCAAGTCTGAAACATATATAAAATATATGCCAATATATCCAATATATTTTCCTAACTTTTTTCCTCTGAATCAACTAAGCCTTGGCTTTGGCACAACAAACTTAATGATTCCAGTTAAGCGGGACCCATTGACCTTGGAAAGCATCGTAATTGATGTCGATGGACAAGAAGTGATCTTGACTTTGGCCAACAAATCACAACTTGGACAAGACATGCGATATGGAAAAACGCCTTCATGATTCAAACACATCCGCGATGGACAAAGGTCTTGACTTTGGCCAACAAATCAGTGCCAATCTTGGATCTTGAGTAAGAATCACTCAATGAAAGGAAAACGCTTAATATATGTTGAGGGTTTTTCGCGTAATTGGCAACCAATTAATTATCTTTGTTAAGGTCTCATCATACACCCTTAAACATGCATTCTAAAAGCAAAATAAGACGCGTAAATAAATTAATAATGATATGCGGATGGATATTTAAAAAACATTGTTCCTAGAACAAATCTCTCCCTTTCCTCTCTCCCGCTAGCACAAATCTTACTTCTACCCAATTACATAACACTTCTAAAGAAACCTCATTTACATTGAGGGGAATAGGTGAGAAGAGAAACACAAAGAGTCAAGAGGTAATAGGATGGACACGCAGGTCCAATTAATAAATTCTAAAATTATTACAACAATTTCCAAAATTGCCCTCGCCCATCTAATATACATCTGATATGCATTATTCATACATCACATCCATGTATTCACACAAAGCATGTTATCAATCAATCTAATCCAATTAATTAATCTGAAAATTAATGACCATCCAATGTTCAAACAACGATTTGATTTTGCGCGAATCCGACTCATTTTAAGAATAAGTACTCAAAGTACGAATTCTTGAATTATATTAAACTACAACATTAAATCCAGTTTAATTTGTATTCAATACTAATTCTTTATTTAATTCCAAATTAAATAATTACAGTTTATTAATGTGCCTTTAGCGACTTAGATTCTACATCTAATCTTTCGGGTGTCAAAGCCCAATTAACATCCAATGTCAATTTAATTAAAGTCCAATGGGCTTTCAATTAATTTCTTAAGGCATGGACTTTGGTAAATATGGGTCAAATCCAAATATCAAAGCCCATTTAAGGAATCACCCTTATTTGCCAAGAAACCAATTTAGGCCCATTAGGCCCAATTAAAATATTAAA
The DNA here is from genome assembly GCA_019454045.1 of Zanthoxylum bungeanum. Taxonomy (NCBI): domain Eukaryota; kingdom Viridiplantae; phylum Streptophyta; class Magnoliopsida; order Sapindales; family Rutaceae; genus Zanthoxylum; species Zanthoxylum bungeanum. Next base: position 71,141 of record SKCR01048413.1, on the reverse strand, counting down.
GGCCCATTTAATTATATTTGGACTTTATGGATATGGTTTTAGGCCCAATTGGATCCAACCAATTAGCCTAAACCAAACTTGGCCCAACCAAGCCTATTAAGCCCAAATACAACTTTACAAGCCCATTTCCAAAATAAGCCCAATTAATTAAATTACAAAATTCCAAATTTCACAATTAAATTAATCTAAGTGTATAGCCATGATTAATTAACCAAATTAACATTTCCAAAATACCAATTTATATAATTAATCATGCTTATTATTATCAACACATATCCAACACAATTGAGTCAAAAAATCAAGTCATTTTCCATGCTTCAACTCACGGAAATTAGGGTATTTATGTCCGATTTCGATTTTAATCCAATTAAATCCTAAATCAACATTTCCCAAGTCTTTCAAACTCATCCAATGATTCAAAAAACAAAAATCACCATGACATTAGGGCAAGCTCACATTCGGCAAAGCCAAACTTTTGGGGAAAATTTGATCCAATTCAATTTTCATCAAATTGATAACAAATAACTCTAAGTTTTCATCATTCAAGCATACTCAAACAATCAATTTCATTCAAACATGCTCAAATCAATTTTACCCAATTTTACCATAAATCAAATTTCATGCTTAAACAAGGCTCTTGATACCATTGTTGGGTTTCTACTATAGTCCCAAGATCAATTTAAGCATTTAAACATGTGAATACATCAAAGTTAAGTTGCGGAATACTCACTTTGATCGGCTTTTGCGATGCGAGGAACAACAAAAATTTTCTTCAAGCTCCTTGAAGCTCTCGGCCATGGCTCCCTTTTGTGCTCCAAGTTGAATCTCCAAGCTCCAAGCTTTGTGTGTAGATTCCATGCTCATGAATGGGTTTCCCTATCACATTTGGATGACTCTTTAGTGTGCTAGCACCTTGGAAATTTTGCCACAAAATTTCCTAAGAACTTGTTCTTGCTCACGGCAATGGAGAAAATAAAAGAGGGAAGAAGATGGCCATTGGCCGAATTTTGGGAGAGAGAAAAGTAAAGTGATGGGTTTATTTTTGTGTAATCTAATACAAAAAATTTGAAAGTCAAATACCAAAAATAATTAAATGGTAAATGTCTTTCAACCATCACATTTGAGTGTTTCACACTCAAGCATCATCCAATAACTTCCATCACAATAAAGTGATAAAGTTGACTAGTGATGTGACGCTTGATGTGACTTGTGGGCCCCACTTGATTCGAAATGCGAGTGGGCCCGCAAACACTCCCGGGCTCGGGTTCGCTAATTCCGAATTAACGAATTTTCCGTTGCGACGTAATTAAATCAAATTTAATTAAATTATTATGCCTAGCAAAATTACTATTCACGTCGCTAGCAAATTAATTCTAAATTAACTCGTTCGCCCGAATTAAAATCTAATTTTAATTCAGCGTAAAAAAAACAATTTCGTATAATATATCGAATATATTATTTTATCGATTAATTCCAAATTAATCGTTCTATCTCATTAAATAATATTTTATCACAGATAAAATATCTTCGTAATTAATCCCAGATTAATTTTCTCTCTCTATCAATTAATCCCAGATTAATATTGTGTGAGTCATACGTCATCAGTGAATCTTCGGGAAGCGACTCATGAGATCCCCAGATATGTTGGCAGTAAATCCGGTCGTCGGACTATCCGAACACGTACGTAACTAGTACTACGTTTTTACCGATTTACAAGACATGGTTGGCTTCTAGCAAAGCACCGTGCCTACCCAATTCTCTATAAATATTCTTAAAGGAATATGTAATCTATATCAGGCGTAGTATATATAGTATTGCTAGGCCTATGGCTGGAATTGTGTCTTCCCCATACGAAGCACATATCGGATCTTTGGTAACTAGTCTATATAATCGGATAATCATTACCTTGTCATATTATCCCGATGACTTCAGTACATAATAGTACTAGTTCCGTATCCTACGTGACCATCATCTCCACTATGACTGGAGTGATACTTCCATCTTGACATCACACCCAATACACTACGATTCTCAATATACCCAGAAGAGGCGTACACAAAACCGGTTAAAGCCCTGGACGACCAAAACCAAAGTATATTGATTGTCGCAAGTATTTGTGGTGCAAGTCTCAGGTTAAGACCAAATACACCTACCCTGATTCGGACTTCCATAGACACATAGTCATACTACCAATGGAATTCCGAGGGGTCTATCCAGAGCGAAACTGTTTCCGTACTATCGGTAAACACAACCTCATATTACACTTGCATGAGTATCCTGTTAGTGTTCCTAGAACATGCCAAGGATCTAATAAGCAAGAAAATGTGTTCATAAATTCATTATAAGTTGTGGAATTACTTACATTGAATGGATTTGAGCTTTTAAAATTTTTGAGAAGAAGATCTCCAATATCCTTCCTTTGTTGATTCCAAGCTTTGAGATGGTTTCCAAGATCCTTCATTTGTTGATTCCAAGCTTTGAGTTGTGAATGAAGATCTCCAAGATCCAACCTTTGTGTTGATTCCAAGCTTTGAGTTGGTTTCCCTATCACCTTAGAAGACTTCTACACGTGCTAGCTTTGTTGATTTTGCCACAAAATCAAAGAGAGGAAGATAAGAAGCTCACGCCCATGGATGATTAAACTCACACCCAAATGGTGTCTTAGGGTTTTCATTTTGTTCCAAGTGTTGTGTAATGAGAGAGAGAGATGCATTTTTGGTAAAACCAATTTACGCTTTTCACCTAAACAAGGTGGTTGGGTAAATGGTTTCACCAAAGCCATTCCAAAGTAGTTGGAAAGCGGTGGCTTGGCATAAATGCCAACTACCCTCCCAACTACCACATGTGAAGTGGGCCCCACATTTGAATTCAAAATTCAAATGGATTCTACGAATGTTTGCCGCGGCTCTGATTCGTTTAATCCGATTAAACGAATTTCCGTCGCTAAATAATTAAATCTAATTTAATTAAATGACGACGCCTCGTAAATATATTACAAATGCCGTTTACGAATTAATTCTAAATTAATCTGTTCGCTCTTATTAAAGTCCAACTTTAATTTCGTAATGAAATCCAATTCATATTAATATATCCGATATATTAATTTTAGCCCATACAAATAAATTAAATAGAAAAAATCAAATTTAACTATTAAATTTATTTCACCGATTTATTCCAAATTAATCGCGTTCTCTCTCTTCCGAACACATTTATTCCCAGATTAAATAAAGCCTCAATTAATTCCAGATTAATTTTCTCTCTCTAAATTAATCCCAGATTAATTCTAGTTTAAGTCAACTGTCATCGGTGAATCTTTGGGAAGCGACCCAAGAGATCCCTGGATATGTTGGCAGTAAATACGGTCATCGGATTATCCGAATACGTGCGTACCTCGTACCACGTGCTTACCGATTTACAAGACATGGTTGGCTTCTAGCAAAGCACCGTGCCTACCCAATTCTCCAGAAATATTCTTACTGGAATATATAATCTTTTGCAGGCGTAGTATACGTAGTATTGCGTATAGCGATCCAGTATCGGATGTCACGTGCTAGGCCAGGGGCTGAAATTGTGTCTGTCCGTACGAAGTACATGTCGGATGTCTGGTAACTAGTCTCTATAATCGGATGAACATGACCTAGTCATATCATCCCGATGACTGCAGTACTTAAGAGTATTAGTTTCGTATCCTACGTGACATCATCTCCACTATGACTGGAGTGATACTTCCATCTTGACATCACACCCAATACACTACGATTCTCAATATACCCAGCAGAGGCATACACGGAACCAGTTAAAGCCCTGGACGACCAAAACCAAAGCATATTGATTGTCGCAAGTATTAGCGATGCAAGTCTCAGGTTAAGACCAAATACACCTACCCTGATTTCGGACTTCCATAGACACATATTCATACTACTAATGGAATTCCGAGGGGTCTATCCAGAGCGAAGCTGTTTTCTGTACCATCGGTAAACACAACCTCCTATCACACTTGCATAAGTATCCAATACTTAAATATATGAGAACTATGTCGTTGTGCTCCCACAACGCGCACAAGTGTATTACTAGTCTATTCCGCATTATCGATGTCCAATCTCGATAATACTACGACTAGGGATTCTTTAATGATTAATCCTTCGTGGACTGATACTGTCTCATATCATCTCAATCCAGGAACTAATCATAGGGACCTCCTATCATTTATACATCTAAGTGATCTAATCACAAATGATAAGAGTGCAATCACCTTGTCACATAGTTAATTTGTACAACAACACCATTATCTGTACAAATAGTGACGCTATGGGTCATAATTGTCCAACATATCCAATACCCAAATATATGAGAACTATGCCGTTATGCTCCCACAACGCGCACAAGTGTAATACTAGTCTATTCCGCATTATCGATGTCCAATCTCGATAATACTACGACTAGGGATTATTTAATGATTAAACCTTCGTGGATTGATACTGTCTCATATCATCTCAATCTGGTACTAATCATAAGGACCTTTTATCATTTATATATCTTGGTAATCTAATTACAAATGATAAAAGAGCAATTTCCTTTGTCATATAGTTAATTTGTACAACAACACCATGATCTGTACAAATAGTGATGCTATGGGTCATAATTGTCCAACAGTTTGATCACATGTAACAGAGGAATGTTAATCTTTACTTGCATTAAATGTTCTAAGATCTCACCATTAGGGTCTGTAGCTCTCGCAGTAAGCCTAAGAGCTTGAGGGAAAGGTACTCAAACTGGGCTCTGCACCACTTATTCTTCGTGAGGAATGTCTTCATTACTACCTGTGGTTACACCTTTAGTGTTGGAAGTGTCCTGCATATTTATCTCTTTACCACTCCGAGTTGTTATGACATTAACTTCTTTTAAATTAGATGCTTCTTGTTCAAAATGTACCATGTGTTGCCCTTGTGGATTTGGTTGAGACTGAGATGGAAATTTTCCTAGTTCTTGCACACTTAAGACGTTAGTCAATTTAGAGACCTGACTTTTTATCTCATTATTGTCTTCAACCATTTGTGCTATCAATGACTCAAACATTTGATTAGTTTTACTCTGGGCCTCTATAAATTCGTTCACAATGTCCTTTAAAGAATTTCTAGGAATGGTAGATGTGTGATACTAGGGAGCACTGTAACCTATAGGCTGTGGTGTTTAAGTGGGTTGTTGAGACGCATGTTTCCAACTGAAATTTGGGTGATTCCTCCAACTAGGATTGTAAGTGTCTGAATATGGCGTATAAGGTTTCTTGTACATTCCTATGGTATTGCATTGTTCCCCATATGTTTCCCTCATCTCACTATATAAATGACACTCTTGGGCTAGATGATCACTCCCTTTATACACAAAACACGCCCCTTGGGGTTCTAACTTAACTACTGCATGCATAGTCCTGCTATCTTTGACTTTTAAAGCTCCTATCTCTCTAGTCAATAGCTCAACTTGTGCTCTAATACTATCATCTTCCCTAAAGTGGTGTATGTCTCCACCAGAAGGGGTGGAACATGTCATATTAGTGTTATCTAAGGCATTAGGTCCAGTCCAAGTGTGAGATTTTTCGGCTAGGTCATTTAAGTACTCGAGTGCCTCGTCAGGGTCATTTCATATAAACTCACCATTGCACATCATCTCAACGAATTGGCGCTCTCTAGAGGTTAGACTGTTATAAAGGTAACTCACCAAGCACTAACTCTCATACCTATAGTGAGGACAACTAGCTAACATCTCTTTAAACCTCTGCCAAGTTTGATAAAGGGTTTCACTGTCTTTATGGGAGAAGGTAGAGATCTGTCTTTTCAAAGCATTAGTCTTATGGTGTTGGAAGTATTTATTGAAAAATACTTGTGTCATCTCATCCCATGATCCTATTGAACGAGGTCTCAAAGACTACAACCAACTTTTAGCTCTATCTTTAAGGACAAAAGGGAAGAACTTTCTAATTATGTCTGTAGTCCCAAATCAGTCATGATTGGTTGCTACAACCTCTTCAAAATCCCTAATATGCACATAAGGGTTCTCATTCTCTAAACCATGAAAGGTTGGGAGATATTGTATCATTCCAAGTTTAAAGTCTATATGTGGTGCATTATGAGGAAATATTATGCATGATGGTGTAGCTGTGCCAGTAGGATGGAGGTACTTCTCAAAAGTCCTAATGGGTGGCCTCTCGTAATCATTCATGTTGTGTGTGCTAGATGTAGATGGTCTGGCAAAAAGGTTGTCAAACAGACTTTTTGAATCTGAATCTTCCTCTTTAATTCTAACAAATCTACCAAACTGATCCATAAGTCTAGCCATGCACTCAACACAATTATAACAAGAAACATAAATAAAAGAATTGAAACTAAAAATAACAATTTAAACTAAAACTAAACTGAAATAAAATAAATAAAAAGTAAAGATGGAATGAAGTTACGGCTTTGCTGTTGAACAAGCAAACCTGCTCATTTTGATCGTACACCATTTCCCCGGTAACGGCGCCAAAATTTGATTACGCCCAAAAATTACTTGCGGTTATCGCAGTATAGTTGGGGTATTGATTCCTCAGAGAGATGGTTACAAATGAACTAAATCACTTAGTACGAACGTTGGAAATAACTTAATTAAAAGAAATGATTTAATTGGAAATTTATATTAAAGATTATGAAAAACACGTAAGATTTATCAATAGAAAAAAGCAGTAAAATGTCGGGAATCCCTCTTGTATCAAGTCCCTATATTCAATAGTTGAATCCTTTTATTACTCTATTAAGGGTTTCACGTCCCAAACCAACAATCAGAAGGTACTTCAATTAAAACATATTAAATTCTAGGATAATCGATGAATTGCTTTCTGTATGTTAACAGCACACTATGTTATCATTATGACCTATCTAACATCGACAATATACCCACAAGTAATACTGCAGCAGAAGATTAACTCATAAAACAACAATATCAGTTACAACTGGGTTCCCTAATCACAATATCTGGATTAAACGTTGAAAAAACATGACTATTCCTATATGAAAATTAGTAAAACACAATATCTGGATTATAAATCAAAAGATGATAGAGAACAACAAGATATCAATTGTATTAAACGTTGATGAACATTCAGGAATCAAAAACATGAATATAAGAAGTCAATTACAAGAGTTCATCCATAGCTTTACCTAGGAGGTTAGTTCTCCATAGAAGAAAGAGACAGAGCCTGGAGAGATTGCAGAAGCATCATGTCTGGCCTGAAGCTTCCTCATTCTTCTCTCTCAAATATGTGATTTGAACTCTTTGTTATGTATTTCTCCTCTCTTTAGGGTTTTGGACGAGCTTGGGTATATATAGAGAAGTCACGGAGTCTTTATGCATGTAAAACATGACTAAATTAAGTTTATGGGTCATGTTGGGGCGCCACAGTGCCAAACTCTCGGACAAGCAGTATGGAGCAATTTTGTAGCGGCGTCGCAACGCCAGAAGGTAGGCATCGCGACGCTATTTGAATTTTCTGGTGTCTAGTTTTCTGTGTTTCTGCTCTTCTCGTGTGCTTCCGATGAGTCCGTATGGTCCCAAAACATGTAAAATTACTCCAAGATTCATGTTTCATTACTTCCTAATAATAAAACATAAAATAAACTATAATTAATTTTAAATATTTGATAAGGAAACCGAGGAACAGAAAAATGTAGGCAAGGAAGAGAAGACCGAGCAGTCACCAAGTGAATTGGCGGAAGACCTAACCCCATGGAATAGGGAATTCATTCATGCATGCATACACGTAACGTATTTGCATTCCTTTTTGTGTTTTGTTTTGTATTGTAATCACAGGTTTTAAAGAAGAAGAAAAGAAAGCGGCAAAGACAAGCCAACCAGAAGCAACAACTGTACAGTGTTATCAGTTTCAGGAATGAATCAGTATCAGTTTCAGGAAAGAATCCCAGGGGGCGAAGCCCACATTATCAGCAGTTGAAAGGAAGATTTCCGTGGAGTGAGTGAGTGCAAAAAAAAAAAAAAAAAGTCCTTTATGGTTAGCCATATGTCCGGTGATGACATTGTTTGCTATAAGGAGAAACCTTAGAAACGATAAGTGTGAGAGGTGCTCTCATCCGGTATTCTGAGTGGTTGATCTCGGTTGGACTCGCGAGCACTTGATTACAGGATCTTAGCAGTAGAGGCCTGAGTAGTCGGCGAGATGACTGGTTGAAGAGATGGTGAATGACCGTTTTCCTGGATGTCCATCCTGGTTTACTTATGCTATGATATATGATATGGTTGGAAACAAAGAAAAAATATATGTAATGAAAAGAAAAGAAAAAAAATGGACCGCCTATAACCGATAAATGTGAAGCTACCCATGGGCGAGTATTATGACCACCATGAGGAGAAATGCTACCTTAAAGGGTAGGTATGTCAAAGAAAGAAAAAAGAAAAAAAAAGAAAAAAGAAAAAGAAAGTTCTAAATGAAAAAAAAGAGACAACAAAAAAAGAAGAAAACCATATCATGTTGAGTACGCGGAAGTAATTACAGAGTATGATCAAGACATCTAGGTTGGTTAGACCCACTGATCCAATTCTCCGAGACAAAATCATTGAGTTGGCTTACTTAAGGATTAAGCTGCGAAAGAGCCTTGGCACACATGCACAAGGAGTCTAGCTGAGATCACTCATTCAGACGATCAGATCTGAGAGTATTAAGTACTTTAAAGGTTCTCTGGTTTCGACACGAAGCATCCGTTGAGGACGAAAATATGTTTAGCTATCAGGATTATCTCGTGAGAGGCAGTACAGTATGTTGAAATGAACCTTCAGCATCAATATCAGTTTTGGGGATGAGTCCCGGGGGGCGAGGCCCACATCAGCATCAATATCAGTTTCGGGGATGAATCCCAGGGTCGAGGCCCACATCGTCAGAGTTTTGGAATGAATCCGAGGGTCGAGGCCCACATCGTCAGAGTTTTGGAATGAATCTGGGAATGAATCCCAGGGTCGAGGCCCACATCGTCAGTGTTTTGGAATGAATCCAGGAATGAATCCCAAGGTCGAGGCCCACATCGTCAGAGTATGGAATGAATCCCAGGTTCGAGGCCCACATCGTCAGAATTTTGGAATGAATCCAGGAATGAATCCCAAGGTCGAGGCCCACATCGTCAGAGTTTTGGAATAAATCCGGGAATGAATCCCAGGGTCGAGGCCCACATCATCAGAGTTTTGGAATGAAACCGGGAATGAATCTCAAGGTCGAGGCCCATATTATCAGCAGGTTTCGGAATGAATCCCAGGGGGGAGAGGCCTTCATCAGTATCAGTTTGGGGCGAGGCCCACATTAGTATCATTCTGGGGGCGAGACCCACATCAGTATCAATTTGAGGTGAGGCCCACATCAGTATCAGTCTGGGGGCGAGGCCCACATCAGTATCAATCTGAGGGCGAGGCCCACATCAATATTAGTTTGGGGGCGAGGCCCACATCAGTATCAGTTTGGGGTGAGGCCCACATCAGTGTCGGTTTGGGGTGAGGCCCACATCAGTATCAGTCTGGGGACGAGGCCCACATCAGTATCAGTCTGGGGGCGAGGCCCACATCAGTATCAGTTTGAGGGCGAGGCCCACATCATTATCAGTTTGGGGCGAGGCCCACATCAGTATCAGTTTGAGGATGGAGCATGGGTCGAGGCCCACATCAGTATCAGCTTGGGGATGAGTCCAAAGGTTGAGGCCCACGTCAGTATCAGTTTTGAGGATGAGTCCCAGGGCGAGGCCCACATCAATATCAGTTTGGGGGCGAGGCCCACATCAATATCAGTTCAGGGTTGAGGCCCACACATCATCAGTGTTAGTTTTGGGGATGCGTCCTAGGGTCGAGGCCCACATCAGTATCAGTTTTACGGATGAGTCTCAGGGTTGAGACCCACACATCATCAGACAAGCCGGGAATGGAACTCCGAGAATGGAGCACAGTTCGAGAATGAACAAGCCGAGAATGGAACTCCGAGAAAGGAAACACAGTTCGGGAATGAACAAGTCGGGAATGGCACTCCGAGAATGGAGCACAGTTCGAGAATGAACAAGCCGAGAATGGAACTCCGAGAATGGAGCACAGTTCGAGAATGAACAACCCGGGAATGACACTCTGAGAATGGAGCACAGTTCGAGAATGAACAAGCCGAGAATGACACTCCGAAAATGGAACACAGTTCGGGAATGAACAAGACGGGAATGGCACTCCGAGAATGGAAACACAGTTCGAGAATGAACAAGCCGGGAATGGCACTCCGAGAATGGAAACACAGTTCGGGAATGAACAAGCCGGGAATTTCCGAGATTGGAAGCACAGTTCGGGAATGAACAAGCCAAGAATGGCGCTCCGAGAATGGAACACAGTTCGGGAATGAACAAGCCGAGAATGACACTCTGAGAATAGAGCAAGGTTCGGGAATGAACAAGTCGGGAATGACACTCCGAGTATGGAGACACACCCACATCAGCATCAGTATCAGTTTTGCCAGGTACGTCACTCCGGGTATGGAGACACTACTGCAATACTCTAGGTATGGAGACGCAACCGCGACACCTCGGGTATGGGGTTTAGCATGCCAGGTACGGCACTCCGGGTATGGAGACACTACTGCGACACTCTGGGTATGGAGAAGCAACCGCGACACCTTGTGTATAGGGTTTAGCATTCCAGGTACGACACTTAGGTATGGAGACACTACTGCGACACTCTGGGTATGGAAACGCAACCGTGACACCTCGGGTATGAGGTTTAGCATGCCAGGTACGATACTTCGGGTATGGAGACACTACTGCGACACTCTAGGTATGGAGACGCAACCGCGACACCTTGGGTATGGGGTTTAGCAGGCCAGGTACGGCACTCCAGGTATGGAGACACTACTGCGACACTCTGGGTATAGAGACGCAACTGTGACACCACGGGTATGGGGTTTATCATGCCAGGTATGACACTCCGGGTATGGAGACGCTACTGCGACACTCTGGGTATGGAGACACAACCGCGACACCTCGGGTATGGGGTCTAGCATGCCAGGTATGGCACTCCAGGTATGGAGACACAACTGCGATACTCCGGGTATGGAGACGCAACCGCGACGCCTCAGGAATGGGGTTTAGCACGCCGGGTATGGCAAAAAAAATCAACTCAAAGCAACAGACAAGTCAGGTAGCAGCTGGCGAGCCAGGTAAGTAAAAATGAATTGCATGACTTTGATAGGACTGTCATTGTCACACACTGCACAAGTCCCATCAAAGTGGGGGCAACTGTAGGCACTTCATTTTTGCATATAAGTCCCGATGATGAGCCTCGTACGGAGGCACTACCTTTTAAGTCACGGAAGTCGGGGGAAACGGACGTTGGAAGGGAAAAAGTCAAGAATTGACTTCTTTTTGGACTTAATTCGCCTGTTTAGCTTCGGGTTTGCTCGTTGGACTTCCGTTTCAAAATTATCATTCGCCCAAAACCCCCGCAACCCACACGAAGCCCAGTAAAACACCAAGCCCACGCCCATAAGCCCATAAAACCAAACCAAATCACACACCAAGCCCAATAGACCAAAGCCCACGCCCATTAACCTCCCTCCACCAACTTATTCAAGCCATTTAATAGCCTCCTCCAAAGACACCTCCTAATAAAAGGCCTCCCTCCACCAAGTCAAACTCAACACATCAAGCCTCCACCCACACAAACCCCACGTCATTTAACAAAGCAACCCCACGCCCATTGACAAACATCTCACACCTCACTTTCAACATTAATCCTTCACCAAACTTCAAAGAAATTAAAACTCCCAATTAATGACCTTCATCAATGATAGCCTACCCAATAAATGCCTCATCCTTTGCCTATAAAAAGGAACCCTTAGCTCCCTTGAAACCCCTAGCACATAGACAACACAAGCACTCTATTTTCTTCTTCATTCATGCCAATTCCCCCTTAGAAGACACCCTCATTCACGTCCAAAACACTGCCAGTGAACCAGCAACTTCACGCCAAGCATCCCCTTTCTCCCAGAATCCCACATCGACCAGGAAGCAGCCCTCACTCACGCATTCCACTCAATTGACTCACGCATAAACACTCCCTTGACCAGCAACTTCACGCCACATATACCTTCAACAGCCCGCTGCCTCACGCCCATTACTCCATCAATATAGCCTTCACGTAAGACACCCCACGACCCCACTAACACATTATCTCGCCACATCAATACCCACTCACTTACCAAAAGTAATCCCACATCGACCAAATTGACTACCCTTCACAAACAACCCACTCACGCTAAGGATGCACACACGCACAGGCCATTGACATGTCCCTCCCCCCATGTAACACACACACAGCAGCCACACTCACACAGCCCACGTGACCAAGCTTTTCAAACCCCAAAAACTGCCTCTAATTACCGTGAGACACTGCTTAAAACAACCCAGTAAATTAACGTGAAAACTGCCTAAAATAGCCCAGTGAACCGGAGGAGTTGCGGAGCATCAACCCTTCCGACGGCTGTGTAACGCACTTTCGAAAGAGTACTTAAGAGGTTAGACCTGAGGTCACCCATCTTACTTATTCTCCTTTATTTTTATTTATTTTTTACTTTATTTCGCATGAGTATTGTGGATTGGTATGTGATATGAATTTGGGATGAATGGAATATGTGTTCTCTCTTGTGGTATATCGGATGGAAACCCAGACGTAAATTCTGTAACCGAATCCGAATGGACGGTAGTGCGATTTGTACTTGGGATACAGTGCCACGTACCGCTTGAGAGACACACATATTTCGTTTCATCCAACCTTGTGTATGAGCATGATTTAGTCGTTAGTATGTTATTTATTTTTAAGCACGATTTAGTCGTTAGTATGTTATTTCTTTATGAATGATTTAGTTATTTGATTTCACATTAGGAATTTAATTTACATTTATGTTTAAGTTGTTATTTATTTTTTCGTGTTTGATAATTCAATATGCTCATGAGATTATTGTGTGTTATCGTGTGTTTGCCATTATGATGATTTACTTTTAAAGCATGCGAACTAGAAATAGGTTATCTTTGAATATATATGTTTCGTAGATTCGGTTAAGTTATTGCACAAATTATTTCATTACAAGTGGCATAAGTAAGGGACCATTCTGAACCCAACGGTTTGAGGTCTTCCCTTGCGAAGGGTGAGTGCGGCCTTAAATCATTTTCCCGGTTCACACCGGGTGGCGACACCATTTTATTCTCTAGTTTAGTCCCTGGCGGGCTACTTCGTACTCTCGACCGGGCCGCGAGCCTGGAACAGCATCGCCGATTTCTGTGTTCTACATATTGATTGTCGCAAGTACTAGCGATGCAAGTCTCAGGTTAAGACCAAATACACCTACCCTGAAGCGAATTCCCATAGACACATAGTCATACTACCAATGGGACTCCGTGGGGTCTATCCAAAGTGAAGCTGTTTCCATACCATCGGTAAACACAACCTCCTATCACACTTGCATAAGTATCCAATACTCAAATATATGAGAACTATGCTGTTACACTTCCATAACACGCACAAATGCAATACTAGTATATTCTGCATTATTGATGTCCAGTCTTGATAATACTACGACTAGGGATATGTAATGATTAAACCTTTGTGGATTGATATTGTCTCATATTTTATAATTCGGAACTAATCATAAGGACTTTTATCATTTATATATATAAGTAATCTAATTAAAAAATGATAAAATGCAATTTCCATTGTCACATAGTTAATTTGTACAAAAAACCACAATGTCTTTTACAAATAGTGACGCTACGGGTCATAATTGTCAAACAATCTCCCACTTGGCCTATAGCCAGTCACTCAATCATCTAACACTTGAACTATGTACATGTCGCTCAAACTTTTACGGAGGAATACCTTTCGTCAGCGGATCTGCAATGTTGTCCTCTGATGCGACCTTCTCGATCTTCATATCGCCACGATATATGATCTCACGAATCAGATGGAAACATTGAAGAACATGCTTGGATCGTTGATGAGACCGTGATTCCTTAGCCTGCGCTATATCCCCATTATTGTCACAATACAATCGAACGGGCTCAGCTGCTAATGGAACTACTCTTAATCCAATTAGGAATTTACGGATCAAAACTGCCTCTTTTGCTGCTTCAGCTGCAGCAATATACTCCACTTCAGTTGTTGAATCGGCAACAGTCTTTTGCTTGGAAGATTTCCAGCTTACTGCTCTGTTGTTCAAACAAAATATGTACCCGGATTGCGACTTATAGTCATCTTTATCGGTTTGGAAACTTACATCGGTAAACCCAGTTACCTCAAGTTCTCCATCTCCATAGATTAAGAAAGCATCCTTAGTTCGTCTAAGAGACTTAAGGATATTCTTAACCGCCATCCAGTGACATTCACCTGGATCGGCCTGATAGCGACTACAAATGCTCAAAGCATAAGAGACATCAGGTCGCGTACATATCATGGCATACATGATCGATCCGACTACTGAGGCGAACGGGATATGACTCATGTTGTCTCTCTCATCTTGAGTTTTAGGACACATGTCCTTAGATAGAGTGATGCCATGTGACACTGGCAACAGTCCCCTCTTAGACTGTTCCATGTTGAATCTCTTCAACACTTTGTCAATGTACATGCTCTGGGAGGGTCCAAGCAGCTTTCTAGATCTATCCCGGTAGATCTTTATTCCCAGAATAAAGGCTGCTTCTCCTAAATCCTTCATGGAGAATTTTAATGAAAGCCAAGCTTTCACTGATTGTAGCATGGGAATGTCATTGCCTATAAGCAATACATCATCGACATAAAGGACAATGAATGTCACTGCGCTCCCACTAACCTTCTTATATACACAAGGATCATCCTCGTTTTGAACGAAATCATATTCTTTTATGATCTCATCAAAACATTGGTTCCAAGAATGCGATGCTTGCTTCAATCCATAAATGGATCGATTTAACTTGAAAACCTTATCTGCATGTTTCGGTACGACAAAACTGTCAGGCTGTTGTATATAAACATCCTCCAAAAGGTTTCCGTTAAGGAAAGTGATTTTGACGTCCATCTGCCATATTTCGTAATCGAAATATGCAGCAATAGCAAGCATAATCCGAATAGATTTAATCATGGCAACGGGTGAAAATTTTTCATCGTAATCGACACCATGTTGGTGACGATACCCCTTCGCTACAAGCCTTGCTTTGTACGTTTGTATGTTGCCATCCATGTCGGTCTTCTTTTTGAAGACCCATTTGCAACCAATAGGCTTTACGCCTTCTGGTGCATCTACCAGTGTCCAAACTTGGTTGGTGTACATGGAATCCATTTCGGACTTCATGGCATCTTGCCATAAACCAGATTCGATACCTTGTATTGCTTCCTCATACGTAGCCGGTTCATATTCCTCAATAAGATTAATATCCACATGAGGTGAGATCAGAAACCCATACCTCTCAGGTTGTTTTCTGACTCTCTTCGATCTACGCGGTTCTTGTGTATTCAAAGATTATGGTAAAGTCTCATCCTTGATGAACTGTTCATGTTCCGTTAAGGATTCTGTGCCAGGAACACTATCACTCTGATTTTCATCGAGTTCTACTTTCCTCACACTTACCACTGCATTTAGGAATTCCTTCTCAACGAAAACCGCATGTAAAGCAACAAATACTTTGTTCTCTTGTGGGTGATAGAAGTAATATCCTTTGGTTTCCCTAGGATATCCTACAAATTGGAATTTATCCGATTTGGGTTCTAGTTTGGTACCTTCCAAACGTTTGACGTATGCCCAGCAACCCCAAATCTTCAGGAATGAGAAACCCGATTTCTTTCCTGTCCATATTTCATATGCAGTCTGTTGAACAGACTTTGACGAAACCTTATTCAAAATAAGTATTGCACTGTTCAATGCATATCCCCAGAAGGAAATAGGTAGCTTTGTGCGACTCATCATCGACCTTACCATGTCTAACAAAGTTTGGTTTCTCTGTTCGGACACACCGTTTAATTGCGGTGTTCTGGGAGGAGTCCACTGTGAAAGAATACCATACTCTTTCAAGTAATCAAGAAACTCATTGCTTAAGTATTCTCCACCACGGTCCGACCGTAATATTTTAATACTTTTATCGGTCTATTTTTCTACTTCGTGTCGAAACTCTTTGAATTTCTCAAAGGTTTCCAACTTGTGTGTCATAAGATACACATAACCATAACGCGATGCATCATCCGTAAAGGTTACGAAGTATTCATATCCACCTCTAGCCTGGCTAGACATGGGCCCACATACATCACTATGAACGAGGGCTAACAGTTCGGTGGCACGTGCACTTTTTCCGCTAAAAGGTGTTTTAGGTATTTTGCCTAATAAACAAGATTCACATACGTCATATAAATTTGGATCAAATCCGTCCAAGTACCCACTCTTCGAAAGTGTGGATATGTGAGTCTTGTTAATGTGTCCCATATGACAATGCCACATATAAGTTTCATCTTTGTTACTTAGTTTAAGCCTTTTGTTTGTTACATTATATGTTTGAGATAGATTAATATTCAAAATATAAAGACCATTTCTACATAAGCACTGCATATCTCCATATCATTTTTATACATAAAACACCCAGTGTTTCTAAAAAGAAAAGTATAGCAACATTGGGCCAATAAAGATACAAATAAAATATTCCTAGTCAAACTAGGTACATAATAACAGTGTGAAAGATTAAGTACATTCCACGAGGGCAGTTCCAAAATATAAGTCCCAATGGCCAAAACGACGACTCGAGTCCCATTTCCAACGCGGAGGTAAATCTCTCATAAGGCCAGTCTCCTGCTAATCCGCAGATCCTGCACATCAGTACATATATGAATACCACAACCAGAATCAAAAATCCAAAATTTAAAACTAGAAGTAGACATGTTTATTTCTATAACAAACATACATGAAGCCGGTGCCTTGCCCGCTTTGATTTCCTTCATGTGTGCCTTGTACTCGCGGCAGTCACACTTCCAGTAACCCCGCTTGCCGCACCGTAGACATACATCTTGGGATTTGTCCTTATCCTTCCCAGAAGGTTTTGACGATTCGGCATTGCCCTTCTTCTTCTTCTTCTTCTTCTTCTTCTCTTCTTCTTCTTCTTCTTCTTTACACCTCCAGCTACCTTCGGCCAAGCCTTGGGAGATTGAGATGTTGAAGCGAAGTGCGCCTCACACTTTTTGCCCTTCATCAGCTCTTTTTCTGCTTCACGCAACATTGCCATTAGTTATCCAAGAGTATGTTCTTCGTTCATCATATTGTAGTTCATTATGAACCCGCTCCAGCTATCCGGAAGAGACTGCAAGATCAAATCTATAAAAGTCTCAGCCTCAAAGGTTATGCCCAGCTGTTCAATATCGGCAATCATCTGTGACACATGGTGCTCAACAGATGTACCCTCCAACATTCGAGAGCGAAAGAGCTTTTTCTACAATTCATACCTTTACGATATAAGGTTAGATCGGTGAAGGTCCTTCAATTTTTCCATCATAGTATAGGGATCCAATCCCTTGTTTTGGCGACAAAATTGAGGGGTCATCGCAGCGAGCATGACAGACTGAGTAGTTGAGTTATCATCGTTATGAGTCTTCCAAAGCTCAAGCTCAAGTGGCTGCTCATTTCCGGGCTTAGGCTCGAGGGGTCTCTCTATCGTATAGAGCATCCTCTCAGCCCCAAGACAATCCTGAGGTTCATATCCCAATCAGGAAAGTTCGCGTCATTAAAGACATTTTCGCCCACGATAATGTCTCTAACTCCGATCTTTCCAGCCATCTTAATTGCAATAGTCAAACTATTCAATTAATGATATTTGGGTACAGTCCAACTGTTACAAGAAAAATAATAGAATATTAGTCCAACTAATAAATATATAATTGACGAAATAATTTGAAAGTGCGTAATGCCAAGTATTTGAATGAAATTGCAAATTTAATATTGGCCTCCCACTATTTTTCGGCGAGCCTCTAACCCTCTGTTGAGTACTCGGGAAACCTAGTTTCCTAGTGGGCTAGGATCCCGTTAAATAACACACAACCTTGACTTTGGTTAACAAGTTGTATGATATTTAACTAGGTAGATCTCTAAGATCAATTGGATCTCATCCAATTCCTAGATCCGGTAGGTGGACTTCCAAGTCCGAAACATATATACAATATATATGCCAATATATCCAATATATTTTCCTAACCTTTTTCCTCTGAATCAACTAAGCCTTGGCTTTGGCTCAACAAGCTTAATGATTCCAGTTAAGTGGGACCTATTGACCTTGGAAAGCTTCGTAATCGATGTCGATGAACAAGAAGTGATCTTGACTTTGGCCAACAAATCACAACTTGGGTAAGATACACGATATGGAACAAAGCCTTCATGATTCAAACACATCCGCGATGGACAAAGGTCTTGAATTTGGCCAATAAACCAGTGTCAATCTTGGATCTTGAGAATGAATGATTCAATGGAAGGAAAACGCTTAATATTTGATGAGGGTTTTTCGCGTAATTGGCAACCAATTAATTATCTTTGATTAGGTCTCATCATACACCCTTAAGCAAGCATTCTAAAAGCATAATAAGGCGCGATTAAAAAAATTAATAATGATATGCGGATGGATATCTCACAAATTGTTCCTAGAACAAATCACTCTCTTTCCTCTCCCCGGCTAGCATTATTCTAACTTCTACCCAATTACATAATATAATAAAGAAACCTCATTACATTGAGGGGAATTGGTGAGAAGAGAATTACAAAGAATCGAGAGATAAAAGCTGGACATGCAGGTCCAATTTAATAAATTCTAAATTTATTACAACAATTTCCAAAATTGCCCTCACCCATCTAATATCCATCTGATATACATTATTCATACAACACATCCATGTATTCAAACAAAGCATGTTATTCAATCAATCTAATCCAATTAATTAATCTTTGAATTAAGTGATCGTCCAATGTTCAAACAACGATTTGATTTGCGCGAGTCCAACTCGTTTAAGAATAAGTACTCAAAGTATGAATTATTGAATTATATCGAACTAAAATTTTAAATCCAATTTAATTTGTATTCAATATTAATTCCTTATTTAATTCCAAATTAAATAATTACACTTTTAATGCGTCTTTACGACTTAGATTCTAAATCTAATCTTAATGTGTCTCAAAGCCCAATTAACATCCAATGTCAATTTAATTAAAGTCCAATAGGATTTCAATTAATTTATCAAGGCATGGTCTTTGGCAACCAAAGCCCAATAGGAATCAGCATTTGCCACAAAATTAATTTTGGCCCATTAGGCCCAATTAATTATTTAAAGGCCCATTTATTATATTTGGACTTAATGGAATGGTTTAGGGCCAATTTGGATCCAATCCAATTGTCCTAAACCAACTTGGCCCAACCAAGCCCATTAGGCCCAATTACAACAATTTTAGCCCATTTCCAAATTAAGCCTAACTAATTAAATTTTAATGTTCCAAAAATCACAATTTAATTAATTAAAGTGTATTGCACTAATTAATTTTTTAAATTAACATTTCCAAAATATCAATTTAATTAATTAATCATGCATTATTATATTCAACACATGTCCAACAATATTGAAACAAAATCAACTCATTTTCATGCTATATTTGTCACGGCAATTAGGGATTTTTTTCATTAATTTTTATTTCAATCCAATTAAATCACAAACTAATATATCCATGTATTTTAAACACATCCAATGATTTAAAAAAAATCACAATGACCTATGATCTATATACATTCGGCCAAGCCTAAGAATTTTGGGAAAATTAATCCAATTAATTTTTCATCAAATTGATTATGCATAACACTTAGTTATCATTATATAAGCATACTCAAACAAATAATTTGATCAAATAATGCTCAAATCCAAAATACCCAAATTCAAGTATATAAACCCTAAGTTCATTTCATGCTCAAAATTAGCTCATGATACCATTGTTGGACTCTAAGATCATCCCAAGAACATTTAAAGCATGAAATAATGTGAATACAAAAGAAAAGTATAGTGAAAATATACTTACAATGATCAAAAGAGAGGATGTGTGTAGAACAAAAATTTTCCTTCCTTGAAAGTCTCCAAGCTTTCTTTGATGAGGTTGTGCTCCAAGCTCTGAGTGATTTGAGATTCCAAGCTAAATGGGAAAGGTTTCCCTATCACCTAAGTATGATCCTTGATGTGTGCTAGCACTAAGATAAATTGCAACAATTTTTCTTCTTTTCCTTGGTGAGTTTCGGCCAAGCCTATTCAAAGAGAAGGAGAGTGGCGTTTATTTTGGGAGAGTGAGAGATGAGAATGATAATGTTGACTTGTTAATTTGATTTCCAAAATCAAAAAATGATATACCAAATATTTGGTAATAAGCCCATCACCTTTCAACTTGTGTGTTTTACAAGTTAATAACCACCCACCAAATTCCATCAACTTAAAGTTGATTAAAGTGACTAGGTGATGTGACTTGTGGGCCCCATTTAATTAAAAATCCGAGTGGGCCCGCAAACACATTCCGGGCTCGGGTTCGTTAATTCTGAATTAACGAATTTTCCGTTGCGACGTAATTAAATCAAATTTAATTAAATAATTATGCATAGCAAAATTACTATTAAAGTCACTCGCGAATTAATTCTAAATTAATTCGTTCGCAAGAATTAAAATCAAATTTTAATTCCGTTATGAAATCTAATTTCATTTAATATATCGAATATATTATTTTGTCGATTAATTCCAAATTAATCGTTCTCTCTCTTTTATTTGAATTTTATCCTAGATAAAATCTTACCGTAATTAATCTTAGATTAATTTTCTTTCTCTTATAATTAATCCCAGATTAATTCTGTGCGAGTCATACGTCATTGGTGAATTTTTGGGAAGCGACCCATGAGATCCCTGGATATGTTGGCAGTAAATCTGGTCGTCAGACTATCCGAACACGTGCGTACCTCGTACAATGTTTTTACCGATTTACGAGACATGGTTGGCATCTAGCAAAGTGCCATGCCTACCCAATTCTCCAGAAATATTTTTAAAGGAATATATAATCTATAACAGGCGTAGTATACGTTGTATTGCGTATTGCGATCCAGTATCTAATGTCACATGCAAGGTCTGGGGCTGGAATAATGTCTACCTCGTACGAAACATATATCAGATCACAAGCAACTAGACTCTATAATCGGATAATCATGACCTTGCCATATTATCCCGATAGTTGCAACATAAAAGAGAACCGGTTATGTATCCCTACGTGATCATCATCTCCATATGACTGAAGTGATACTTCCGTCTTGACATCACACCCAATACACTACGATTCTCAATAAACCCAGAAGAGGCGTACACAGAACCTGTTAAAGTCCCGGGCGACCAAAACCAAAGCGTATTGATTGTCACAAGTACTAGCTGTTGGACAATTATAACCCATAGCGTCACTATTTATACAGATCATGGTGTTGTTGTACAAATTAACTATGTGACAAATGAGATTTCTCTCTTATCATTTGTGATTAGATCACCTAGATGTATAAATGATAAGAGGTCCCTATGATTTATTCCTGGATTGAGAATGATATGAGACAGTATCAGTCCACGAAGGATAAATCATTAAATATCCCTAGTCAGAGTATTATCGAGATTGGAAATTGATAAATGCGTAAAAGACTAGTATTACACTTGTGCGCGTTGTGAGGGCACAACGGCATAGTTCTCATATATTTGGGTATAGGATACTCATGCAAGTGTAATAGGAGGTTGTGTTTTACCGATGGTACGGGAAACAGCTTCGCTCTGGATAGACCCCCTCGAAATTCCATTGGTAGTCTGACTATGTGTCTATGGAAGTCCGAAATCAAGGTAGGTGTATTTGGTCTTAACCTGAGACTTGCACCGCTAATACTTGCGACAATCAATATACTTTGGTTGCGGTAGTTCAGGGCTTTAACAGGTAGTGTGTTGGGTCTGATGTCAAGACGGAAGTGTCACTCCAGTCATATGGAGATGATGGTCACGTAGGATACGGTACTAGTACTCTTAAGTACTGCAGTCATCGGGATAAAATGACAAGGTCATATTTATCCGATTATAGAGACTAGTTACCAGACATCCGACATGTGCTTCGTACGGGGCATACACAATTCCAGCCCCAGGCCTAGCACGTGATCATCTGATACTGGATTGACATACGCAATACTACATATACTACGCCTGATATAGATCATTTATTCCTGTAAGGATATTTCTAGAGAATTGGGTAGGCATGGCGCTTTGCTAGAAGCCAACCTTGTCTTGTAAATCGGTAAAACGTAGTACTTGGTACTTACGTGTTCGGATAGTACGACGACCCGATTTACTACCAACATATCTGGGGATCTCATGGGTCACTTCCCGAAGATTCACCGATGACGTATGACTCGCATTTTTAATTAATCTGGGATTAATTAGAAGAGAGAGAAAATTAATCTGGGATTAATTACGGAGATATTTTATCTGGGATAAAATATCATTAAAAAGAGAGATAACGATTAATTTGGAATTAATTCGTTAGCGATGTGAATAGTGATTTTGCTAGGCGTAATCATTTAATTACGACGTAACGGAAAATTTGTTAATTTGGAATTAGTGAACCCGAGCCCGGGATTATTTGCGAACGCATTCGCATTTCGAATTCGAGTGCGGCACATAAGTCAAATCGAGCGTCAAATCGCTAGTCGCATCTAGCGTCACAACATTCGTCAATCAAGTTATGGATGTCTTTCACTTTGAGTGATTGACGCCAGTCACTATTCACTGAGTGATGGATTGATGAAGTGATGTGTATGGTTGGTGCCATTAAGGCTTGACTTTTTGAAAGCCAAATTCATGGTAAATGAATTTGAAATTCAAATTTGGGTATTAGATACACAAATTTGAAGCCAACAACACACAACTCTCTCTTTCTCTCATCTCTCTCTCTCACCCAACATGGGCAATTTCTTCACTGGTTTGGCAGTGAACTGCCGAGAACCAAGAGAAAATGGGAAGCAAGTGTGGAGATTTTTGTGGCAAAAATCACAAGAGCTAGCATTCCGAGAGACATGCGAAGGTGATAGGGAATTCCACCCATAAGCCAGAAATCGTTCGACGAAGCTTGGAGCTTGACGAAGGACCAAAGCCGAGCCAAAAACAGTGGGTTGTTTCAGTCACTGCCGAGAGCATGCAGTGGGCAGAAAGAATTTTTTGTTCGTTGCCGCGTCGCTCAACCGATCGATGTAAGTATTTCGCATCTTCGTTGATTTGTATTCGCACTTGTTTCTTGCTTGTTTAATGATCTTGGGACCTTAGCAAACACCAACAATGGTATCTTGAGCAAGGTTGAGCATGAAATTTAATTTAGGGCTTAAAATTGGGTAAATTGATTTTGAGCATGATTTAATTAAATTGGATGTTTGAATATGCTTAAATCATGTTGAATTGTAGTTTGATTGGATCAATTTCATGAAATTGTGATTGGATCATTTTTTCCCCAAAATCTTAGCTTGGTCGAGAATGATGCCCTATTTTAATGTCTTGGATTTTGATTTTTTGATTCATTGGATGAGTTAGAATCATGTTGGGGATGTTGATTTAATGTTTAATTTGATTCAATTGGATTGGATTTGAAATTGGATATAAATTTCCCTTTGGCCGAGACATATATAAAGCATGATTGGGTTTGATTTTTGTTAAATTATGTTGGACATGATTTAATATTGATAAGCATGATTAATTAGGCTAATTGATGTTTTAGAAATGTTAATTGGGTAATTAATTGTGTTATACACTTTAGGTAATTAAATTATGAAATTGGATTTTGTAATTTAATTGAATTGGGCCTATTTTGTGAAATTGGGCTTGAATGTTGTTATTGGGCTTATTGGGCTTGGTTGTACTAATTTGGGTTTAGGCTAAATTGGTTGGATCCAATTGGGCCCAAAACCATTTCCATAAAGCCCAAATGCGACTTAATGGACCTTTAAAATTTAATTAGGCCTAATGGGCCTAAATTGATTTATGGGCTTATGGGGTAACTCCCGGATTGGATTTTGGTTATTCGGTTTGACCCGAGTTGACCAAAAGTCTACGCCTTAAGAAATTAATTAAAAGTCCATTGGACTTTAATTAAATTAACGTTGGACGTTAATCGGGCTTTGAGACCCGTTGCGATTAAATTTGGAATTTAAGTCGTAAAGGTTCGTTAATAAAGTGTAGTATTTAATTTGGAATTAAATAGTGAATTAGAATTAAATACAAATTGAATTGGATTTAATTGTGTAGTTTAATTTAATTCAAGAATTCGTATTTTGAGTACTTATTAGCAAAACGAGTTTGACTCGAGCAAAATCAAATCATTGTTTGAACATTGGATTATCACTAATTATCAGGTTAATTAATTTGATTAGATTGATTGATGACATGTTTGTGTGAATACATGGTTGCGATGCATGAATAATGTATATCGGATGGATATTAGATGGGTGGGACAATTTTAGAAATTGTTGTAATAAATTTGGAATTTATTAATTGGACCTGCGTGTCCAGCCTTATACCTCCATATTCTTTGTATTCTCTTCTCATCTATTCCCCTCAATGTAAATGAGGTTTCTTGAGAAGTGTAGTGTAACGGGTAGAAGTAATACATGTGCTAGGGGGAGAGAGAAAGGGAGAGATTTCATTTAGGATCAATATGTAAAGTATCCATCCGCATATCATTATTACTTTATTTATACGCGCTTTATTATGTGTTTAGAATGCATGTTTAAGGGTGTATGATGATGAGACCTTAACAAAGATAATAAATTGGTTGCCAATTTACACGCGAAAAACCCTCGCAAAATATTAAGCGTCTTTCCTTCCATTGAGTGATTCTTACTCAAGATCCGAGACTGGCATTGGCTTGTTGGCCAAAGTCAAGGCCTTTGTCCGTCGAGGATGTGTTTGAATCACGAGAGCTGTGTTCCATATTGGTGTCTTGTCCAAGTTGTGGTTTGTTGGCCAAAGTCAAGACCACTTCTTGTCCATCGACATTGATTACGAAGCTTCCCATGGTCAATGGGTCGCGCTTAACTGGGATCACTAAGTTTGTTGTGCCAAAGCCAAGGCTTAGTTGATTCAGAGGAAAAAGGTTAGGTAATACATTGGATGTATTGGCATATATAAGATATATGTTTCGGACTTGGATGTCCCCCTACTGGATCTAGGAATTGGATTGGATCCAATTGATTTTAGAGATCTACCTAGTTAATTATCATACAATTTGTTGGCCAAAGTCAAGATTGTGTGATATTTAACGGGATCCTAGCCCACTAGGAAACACGGTTTCCCGAGTACTCGACAGAGGGTTAGAGGCTCGCCGAAAAATAGTGGGAGGCAAGAATCGAATTTGCAATATTCGTTTAATTACTTGCCATATGCGCTCAAACAAATATCATTCGTCAAATAAATTAAATGTTAGTTGGACTAATATTTAAACATTGTTTTAATTAACAGTTGGACTGTATTCAAACTATTCATTTATAGTTGATTTTATAATTGGATTATAGTAATCAATATAATTGATTTTAATCTATTAAATTATAGTTGATTAAATAGTTGGACTATAGTAATCATTATAATAAAATGTACCGAAATCGTTGATTAAATAGTTGGACTATTAGAATCAAGATTAAATTGAAAGATTAGCATTTAAAACATGATCCTAGGGAAAATGTATTTAAATTGTTTAATTTTCAAATTGGGAATAATATTTCAGGATGGTCCTGGAAAATAATAAGTTACTTTATTTGATAAAATAACATATTAAGCCTAAGCCCGGAGTTAAGAAACTTGTAGAGCATAATCTTTGGAAGATTAATGTGATGATAACTTAAGTGCTTAATCCATTAAGCTTGTCGCAGTAGACTCCTTAATTTCTGAATCAGAACTAAGGATTAGATCCTTAAAGTATGATAATGAAATTGAAGGATCTTCATAAATCTATGCTTAGATTTTAGAAGTGCTAAATTGCAATACTTAACTCTTGGAGAGTTAATGACTATTCTCAAGAGACAAAGTCAAAGTTTGCAATTAGGCAAGTAGCGCAAGGCGCACCTTACTTCGATATTCTAGAAACTCGAGGCTTGGCCAAATGCTACTAGAATGTGAAAAAAAAAGGGCAAAGGCAAAATCATTATAATCTTCTAGGAAGATAAATGACATATCCCAAAATATCTGCCTAAATTGTGGCAAACGGGATTGCGGAAGCGTGACTGCCATTTGGACAATGCAAACATGAAGGAATTGAAGACGAGCAAGGCTCTGACTTCAAATATGTTTGTCAAGATTATGTTCACTACTAGTATTAAAATTGGATTTTAGATACTTAGTGTGGTACATAAAATATATGTATTGATGTTCAGAATCTGTTTTGAGCAGGATACTGACCTCAATTGAGATTTAATATGCAGATTGGAAATGGGACGAAAGTCGCTGTTTTAACCGTAGATACCTAACTTTAGGAACTACCCTCGGGTGTGTACCTAAATCTGGAAACTGTTATAATGAAACTAGTTTGACTAGAAATATTATCTCTATATCAGTGTTTAACCTGTTGCGGGTGAACCTTTATATTCTAGAACACTAAAGTGTTTTATTATATAAAGATGATATTGAGATAAACACATTTGATGTGAAATAACAGCATTTATATTTTGAATATAAATAATATCTCAAACATATAACATGACAAACAAATAGCTCAAACTGATTTGATCAGAAGAAACTAATTGTGGCATTATTTTCTGAGACACAATTAAACAAGACTCGTATATCCGCACTTTTGAAGAGTGGGTACTCGGACTAATTTGATTCCATTCAAATAAAGTCTACGAATCTAGTTTATTGGGCAAAGTGCCTAAAACACCTTTACTCGGTAAAAGTGTAAGTGCCACCGATCTGTTAGCCCTAGTTCATAGTGAAGCAAGTGGGCCCATGTCTAGCTAGGCTAGATGTGGATATGAATATTTCGTGACCTTTACGGATGTGGCATCGCGTTATGGTTATGTGTTTCTTTTGAAACACAAATCGGAAACTTTTAAAGTTTCGACACGAAATTGACAAACAGATCGGCAATAGTATTATTAAACCGTCACAGTAAGACCGTGATGAAAATACTTAAGCAATAAGTTTCTAATATAATTGAAAGAGCATAGTATTCTTTCTAAGAGGACTCCTCCCGGAACACGTCAATTTGACAGTGTGTCCGAACAGAGTGACCGAATTTTGTTGGACATGATAAGGTTAATCATGAGTCGCTCTGAGCTACCATTTCCTTCAACGGATAAACATTAACAGTGCAATACTTATTTTGAATAAGGTTCCAAGAAAAATCTGTTAGATAGAATTCATATTAGATATGAACATGAAAGAAACTGGGTTTCTCACTCCTAATGATTTGGAATGCTAGGCATTTGTTTGGATGATACCAAACTAAAACCTAAATTGGATAAGTGCCAATTGTAGGTTATCCTAGGGATACCATAAGTATAGTACTTATACAACTCACAAGAGAACAATTAGATTGTTGCTCTCCATGCGGTTTTCCTAAGAGGAATACCGATATGCAGTGGATAGTGGGAGGATAGTAAAACTCGATGAAAATCGGAGTAATAATGTCCAAGGCACCGAATCTTAATGGAACATAAATAGTTCATCAAGGATGAAACTATTACCAGTAATCTTCGAATACACAAGAACCGCGTAAGTCGGAGAGAGTCAGAAAACAACCTGGGGTATGGGTTTTTGATCTCACCTCATAAAGATGTCAATCTTATTGAGGTATACCAACTGACTACGTATGAGGAAGTGATACGAGGTATCGACTCCCTATAATGGCAAAGTGCCATGAGTCCGAAATGGATTCCATGTATATCAACAAGTTTGGATACTAGTTGATGTACCGCAAGGCATTGTGTCTACTAGTACTTTATAAGTCTTCAAGGAAGACACACATGGATGGCAACATATCAACGTTCTAAGCTAGGCTTTTAGCGGATAGGTATCGTTATCAACATTGTGTTGATTTCGATTCAACCTTTTAACTGTTGCCACGATAAATCCATTTGGATAATGCTTGCTAATGTTGCTTGTTTCATTTGTGAAATATGTCAGCTTAACGGGAAAATCGCTTTCCTGAAAAGGAAACCTTTTGGAGAATGTTTACAACATCCTTTCGGTTTTGTCGTACCTAAAACTAGCAAACAAGGTTTGCAGGTTATTCGATCCATGTTTGGATTGAAGCAAGCATAGGTTCTTGGAATTATCGTTTTGATGTAATCATAATTGTTTATTATTTAATTCAAGACGAAAATGATTCTTTCGTATATAAGAAGGTTAGTGGGAGCGCACTGACAATCTTTGTCCTATACAATAATGATAATTTATGTCATTTCTTGGAAATGATATTCCCATAATAACTATCGGTGAAAGCTTGGCTTTCATAAAACTCTCCGAGAACAGCTTGGCTTTCATAAAACTCTCCGAGAACTCGTACATTGAAAATTGTACGCGACCTGGTGTCTCATACGCTTTGAGCATATGGATTCACAAACAGGCCAATCCAAGTGATAGTCACTGGATTGATGTTAAGAACATCCGTTAGTTTCTTAGAGAACTAAGGATACATTCTTAAACTATGGAGATGGAGAACTTGAAGTGACTGGATCACTGTAGCAAGTTTCCTAAACCGATAAGACGATTATAAGTCGCAAACGGTACTATACAGTTTGAATAACGGAACAGTGAGCTGGAAATCTTCCAAGCAAGATATTATTACCGAATAAACAACAAATGCGGGTTATTGCTGCAGTTGAGGCAGCAATAGAAGCCATTTGGGTCGATAAAAAATCTAATTAGATTAGATATAATTCTATTAGCAGCTGAGCTAGGCGTCAACACAGGCTAAAGAATTAATGGTCTCATCAACGATCCAGATAAATACTTTGACTAATCATCTGATTCGATCGGATCATACATCGTGGCGATGTGATGATCGAATAAATCGCATCAGATGATAATCATACAAATCCGCTGACGAAAACCTTTCCTCAGCAGTTTGAGCCAACCGTACATAGTTCGGGTGTAAGACACTCGAGTGACTGGATATAGGCCAAGTGGGAGATTGTTGGACAATTATGACCCATAGCGTCACTATTTGTACAGATCATGGTGTTGTTGTACAAATTAACTATGTGACAAAAGAGATTGCTCTCTTATCATTTGTGATTAGATCACCTAGATGTATAAATGATAGGAGGTCCCTATGATTTGTTCCTGGATTGAGAATGATATGAGACAGTATCAGTCCACGAAGGATAAATCATTAAATATTCCTAGTCAGAGTATTATCGAGATTTGACATCGATAAATGCGTAAAAGACTAGTATTATACTTATGCGCGTTGTGAGGGCACAACGACATAGTTCTCATATATTTGGGTATAGGATACTCATGCAAGTGTAATAGGAGGTTGTGTTTTACTGATGGTACGGGAAACAGCTTCGTAATGGATAGACCCCCTCGAAATTCCATTGGTAGTATGACTATGTGTCTATGGAAGTCTGAAATCAGGGTAGGTGTATTTGGTCTTAACCTGAGACTTGCACCGCTAATACTTGCGACAATCAATATACTTTGGTTGCGGTCGTCCAGGGCTTTAACAGGTTCTGTGTACGCCTATGCTGGGTAAATTGAGAATCGTAGTATGTTGGGTGTGATGTCAAGACGGAAGTATCACTCTAGTCATATGGAGATGATGGTCACGTAGGATACGGTACTAGTACTTATAAGTACTGCAGTCATCGGGATAAAATGACAAGGTCATGTTTATCCGATTATAGAGACTAGTTACCAGACATCCGACATGTGCTTCGTACGGGGCAGACACAATTCCAGCCCCAGGCCTAGCACGTGATCATCCGATACTGGATCGACATACGCAATACTACGTATACTACGCCTGATATAGATCCTTTATTCCTGTAAGGATATTTCTGGAGAATTGGGTAGGCATGGCGCTTTGCTAGAAGTCAACCTTGTCTTGTAAATCGGTAAAACGTAGTACTTGGTACTTATGTGTTCGGATAGTCCGACGACCCGATTTACTGCCAACATATCCGGGGATCTCATGGGTCGCTTCCCGAAGATTCACCGATGACGTATGACTCACACTTTTAATTAATCTGGGATTAATTAGAAGAGAGAGAAAATTAATCTGGGATTAATTACGGAGATATTTTATCTGGGATAAAATATCATTAAAAAGAGAGATAACGATTAATTTGGAATTAATCGATTAAATTAATATATTCGATATATTAAACGAAATTGGATTTCGATGCGGAATTAAAATTAGATTTTAATTCGAGCGAACGAGTTAATTTAGAATTAATTCGTTAGCGACGTGAATTGTGATTTCGCTAGGCGTAATCATTTAATTACGACGCAACGGAAAATTTGTTAATTTGGAATTAGCGAACCCGAGCCCGGGATTACTTGCGAGCGCATTCGCATTTCGAATTCGAGTGCGGCACGCAAGTCAAATCAAGCGTCAAATCGCTAGTCGCATCTAGCGTCACATCATTCGTCAATCAAGTGATGAATGTCTTTCACTTTGAGTGATTGACGCCAGTCAAGATTCACTGAGTGATAGATTGATGAAGTGATGTGTGTGGTTGGTGCCATTAAGGTTTGACTTTTTCAATGCCAAATTCATGGTAAATGAATTTGAAATTCACATTTGGGTATTAGATACACAAATTTGAAGCCAACAACACACAACTCTCTCTTTCTCTCATCTCTCTCTCTCGCCCAACATGGACAATTTCTTCACTGGTTTGGCAGTGAACTGCCGAGAACTAAGAGAAAATGGGAAGCAAGTGTGGTGATTTTTGTGGCAAAAATCACAAGAGCTAGCACTCCGAGAGACATGCGAAGGTGATAGGGAAGTTCAGCCATAAGCCGGGAATCGTTCGACGAAGTTTGGAGCTTGACGAAGGACCAAAGCCGAGCCAAAAACAGTGGGTTGTTTCAGTCACTGCCGAGAGCATACAGTGGGCAGAAAGAATTTTTTGTTCGTTGTCGCGTCGCTCAACCGATCGATGTAAGTATTCCGCAACTTCGTTGATTTGTATTCACACTTGTTTCATGTCTGTTTAATGATCTTGGGACCTTAGCAAACACCAACACTAGCGATGCAAGTCTCAGGTTAAGACCAAATACACCTACCCTGAAGCGAATTCCCATAGACACATAGTCATACTACCAATGGGACTCCGTGGGGTCTATCCAGAGCGAAGCTATTTCCGTACCATCGGTAAACACAACCTCCTATCACACTTGCATAAGTATTCAATACTTAAATATATGAGAACTATGTTGTTACGCTTCCATAACACGCATAAGTGCAATACTAGTCTATTCTGCATTATCGATGTCCAGTCTCGATAATACTACGACTAGGGATATTTAATGATTAAACCTTTGTGGATTGATATTGTCTCATATCTTATAATCCGGAACTAATCATAAGCACTTTTATCATTTATATATATATATAAGTAATCTAATTACAAAAAAAATGATAAAATACAATTTCCATTGTCACATAGTTAATTTGTACAAAAAACCACGATGTCTTTTACAAATAGTGACGATATGGGTCATAGTTGTCCAACACCTACCACTTTCGAGGTGGAAGAATTTCCCATGGTAAAATGGTATCTATTGTCGACCTTTTGATATGTATAAAACTCTCTACTATTACCACATATATGGCGAGTAGCTCCAGTATCTATCCATTATTTTCTCGGGTTTCCGACTAAATTGGC
This sequence comes from Zanthoxylum bungeanum, assembly GCA_019454045.1. NCBI lineage: Eukaryota > Viridiplantae > Streptophyta > Magnoliopsida > Sapindales > Rutaceae > Zanthoxylum > Zanthoxylum bungeanum. The sequence continues at coordinate 39,186 of SKCR01048413.1, read as the reverse complement.
TTAAGTTATAATTACTGAAAGGTTCAACTCTGAGATCTCATCAGTTGATAGCTCATCTTCAGTGACATGTGTCTCATTTTTCTTTTTCTTGCCTTTGTCATGAGACTTTTTGTTTCTGCAGTCTTTTTCCATGTGACCGCTTTTCCCACAAATATAGCATTTTCCCTTGAATTTCTTGCTCGCTTGGGAAGAATTTTCTCCACTATTCTTTCTTTTTTTACTACTTATTCCACCCTCAATGATGTTGGCCTTAGATTCCATGGTCTTATAGTTATCCTTCTCGGACTCCCTATTATCCTCTTCGATTCTTAATTGAACTCCCAAATCTTCAAGACTCATATGTTTCTTCTTGTGTTTCAGATAACTCCTAAAGTCCTTACATGATGGAGGCAACTTCTCAATGATAATGACCGCTTGAAACGTCTCACATAGTTTCATTGCTTCATTCAATACTTCATGAATGATCAATTATAATTCAGCCAACTAAAACATAACCGCCCTTGAATCTACCATTTTATAGAGTAGGAACCTACCGACGATAAAATTCTTTTGTCGGGAATCTTCTGTTTTATACTTCTTCTCGAGAGATTCCAAGAGAATCTTCAAAAAAATCATTTATTGGTATATATTGTACAAGTTGTTGACCGCCCAGAAGATAGTTTTTGCACAAGAAGTCGCATTGCGACCATGCTTAACCCGTAATTGTCAAGCTATTTTAGTTTCTCCCTCCACATGACCCAAGGGAGTTTCCTTGAAGTACTTAGCCAACTGCAGTATTGTCATATAGAATATCATTTTACTATGCCATTGTTTGAATTTTGCTCCACCAAACTTATCCAATTTCTCTCCATGAGCAACCATATGGTGATATTTCCACTAGCCATGTGTAACTAGAAAATACACATGACAAATCAAACAAAGATCAACTTTATGGTCTTGTTTATGTGATACATTAAGAATTCACTTGTTATTATTTTGGATAGTAGTACTAAATAACACAAGTCCTTGAATTTGTGACTAAAATTTCTTATGATATGTGAACAAAGGAAAAATCCAAAATGACGATGAGGTCAGATGTAAGAACTTAAATCATTGCCCTCTTAGGCTTTTATCGCCTTGGTAATAAAATTTCCTTAATCACTTTCTCAATAGAAAATTTAGGCATTCAATCTTTAGTGTTATACTTTAAATCTCAGCAAGAAATACAATAATTTTTAAAGTGTGCGTGTGTGTATATATATTCAATCAAACTTAGATGTAATTACTTGTGTATAACTTAGATAAAGTCTTTGTGATACAATTTTAACTCTCAACCAAGTATGCAACAAACAATCAATTAATCATATTAAATAATCTCAACTTTATCTTATAATCAACTAGGTATATGCATGTGATAATTGAACCCCGTAATTTTAACTGAAATCTATACTACCAAGTTTAATAATTTTTATGTATATGATTTTTACTAAGCATATATTTAATTTATTTTACCAAATTCCATAACCAAAGCATCTGTATATCATATGACAATTAACAAGTCGATATATATTTTATGAAATCTGTGAATTAATAGATTAATCGAAGTCTATATTACTATTCCAAATCTGAAAACGTTCCAGGTATGACTTGCGTTAGTGTCATGTTCGTTCAGCCGTTCGAAAGAATCTTTCTAGAGAGTTCACGTTTATGTAGCGTTTGATAACGCGTTCAAACGAAAATGCATAACACTTATTTTTTTTCGTATGCGTTCGTCGGGTGTTCAAACGCCCTTACTTATTTTTCATGCACATAATATATTTTATAGAGAAAAGAAGAATAAGACATACATAGTTCAGAGTTAATAATATATATAAATTAATAAGTTTTTAAGATTGTTATGCGATATGTGTTATTGCCACTTTTTACTTGCATTATTCAATCAAAATCATTAATAGAAATCATGTAAATCATGAAATTGAATACAAACTAAAAAAGTTAGAAAATCTGGAAACGTATTGTGTAGAAGATGATGAACTTAAAAAAAATTGAGAAAAACCAATGACCTTAAGAACTTATCAACCTCACCTTGGTGCTATACGGATCTCTTGTGGCCAACGTTCTCCTAAGATACTTGGTTGCTTCTTGTAAAATGAGTATTCCTTTATTCAAGAACTTGAACTAGAAATATGGTGGAAACTCTCTCACTTAGAAAATATTAGACTCTCTAACAATGAATGAAACTTGGAATGAATGAATTATAGAATTTTAGGATGAATGGAAATTGAACCCAATGACTCCTTTTTATAGAGATGAAGGGTTGTATTTGAAAATGTATCCTTATATTGATGAATGTTATTCTTTAAGGGTCATAACCTTCCAAAGAAATTTTTCAACCATAAGGATTATGTTTTTTTCCCATTAAGGAGCATATCATTTCCAATGAACCCTTTAAACTCAATGGTTTAGTCTTTTCACATTAAGAATTATACTATTTTATTCCATATATATTTATATAACTTATATATAAAAAAATTTCTACATCCTTTAATATCAAGCCACACTCTTAAGGGATGATACATAAAATATCACATAATTTTTTTTTTTTTTTGGAAACGATAGAAACCCCCCACCAAACCACCCATTCTGGGCCGCAGCGCAAGTAAAACCACCGGCTGTCCCAAACTCTTACAAGAAGTGCACCCTCTGTATTCAATATCACACAATCTAATTACCCTTTTTTCCCTATCCATTATCATCTCCTCTCAAGGAAATAAAAGGGAGCAAATGGACAGTCACGAGTCGTTCTTATGTTTATCATATCAGGGTGTCATACACGCGCAAAAATTTGCCAGTAGGATTGTGTGCGAACAGTTGTCTTTGCGCAAAAGTTTTAAGCCTGTAAACATGAGGACGGTGACTTCAAAAGGCAACAATAACAAGCCACGTGGCGTTAATCGAGTGCCGTTTGCAAGGTGGCATTTGCTTGTTATATATATAAATGCCGTATTACGAGAAAGGTCCGGAGGAGCGAATAAAAATATTGAAAGCCTGCAGATGCCCGTGAAGCGGGTCCCAAAAAGACGCGCCACGTGGGTCTCATCGTTTCCGAAGCTATTAGGTTTGGTAACATACCGTCGATTTGAATTTTTTGAACGTTGAAGCTACCAAGCAATTGAATATTTGAATGTCACAAATGCCCTCCAATTTGAGAAACATTCCTTTCTTTCGTCTCCCCCTTTGGAATTAAAAAGATTTGGTGCAAGTTTATCTACCAAGTCCAATGCCCTCCAATTTGAGAAACATTCCTTTTGTCTCACCTAGGGGTGGCAATTTGGATCACGATTCTTTTATTAATTCGATTCGATTCGCTTTAAAGCGAACACGGGTTTGGAAAATGAATTCGTTTAATAAATGGGTCAATTCGAATCGATTCGTTTATTAAACGAATCGAATCCGAATTTGAGTTCATCAATTCGTTTATTCGTTTAGGATTAGTTTATTAAACGAATCATAAACGAATCGAATCCGAATCAGATTCGTTTAAAACCCGTTTAATTTTTTTACAAATTTACCCTTAAATTTTTCGAATATGTGTTTAATTACACGAAAGATATTTTAGTAATTATCTGTGTTTAACCTAAAAATCTAAACCTAGACTTCATAAAACATTTCCCACTTCTCAGCCGCCCCCCATTCAACCGAGCAAACTAATTACAAACCTAAAACTCTCTCAAATCTGAAATCAATCGCTTGGCTTCACGAATCACGCAAGCTTCAGTTATTCAGCCTTTTGAGCATAATTTGTAGCTTGTGTTTCTTGATTTGGTTTGTGGGTTTACTAAATTTGGGTTGTGTGTGCTATCTTCTCAGATAATGCGGGTGTCATTGTGAACCCTAAAATGAAAGGTATTACTTAAATTCAAGTCTGATAAATCGTGACATGACTCTATACTACTGTTACTTTTTGACATATTCTAAATTAAGTGCTGAATTTCCAAGCACTTTTGATTAATTTGTTGCGACTTAATTCACTTTTTCTATAAGATATTTGTTTTCCTATAAGTTCTAAATAGAAGTTTGCAACTTTAATGAATGTGTTGCGAAAATTAGCAGGGGAATATAGATCCTTAGAATCGAGCTAACTTGGCTGATGTGTCTGAATTTGTGGTTGGATGTTTCTTATCTGGAATGATTGCTAACAATTTTTTTTTCCAGCAGTTAGGAGAGCTAGTTCGATTGTGATAAATGGTTGAGAAAATATTCATTGTGATTTGATGTCAACAGATTTAGTAACCTTTTATGCAGCTGCTGAATTACTATGGTTTTGACTTTTTTTTAATGATTAAAACTTTTAAATTGTTTGAGCAAAAATTAGTTCATTCTGGGTTTGATGTTTTCTTTCTAGTTGTCTTGCATTTAATAATTTCGATTGGTTGTGGATTTAATTTGATGTCTGCTTTGGTGATTGTTAGGATCTGCCCAATTGGTAAGGAGTGTGCTGATCTGTGGCCAAGAATTGCAAGTGCTGCCAATGCTATTGTCTGAGTGGATTTCAAGATATTTTGTGCGCTTAGTTTCTTTGATGATATTAAGGGTCTGTTAATATCTTTCCGATCATTTTGCACTGATGAATATTTTGCATTGATGAGTGTTTGATGTTGGTCTTTTTTGTTAGATAGAAGATACAATGAGATTTTCGGATTGTTTATTCATCTTATTTGAAGATGAATTTAATTTGTGCTTAATCTTCCATGAATTTTGTTCTTTACTAGAATATTTCTTTTTTTTTTTTTTTTTACCTTATTTGATTGAAGAGCTGCAGTTTTAATTTTGTTTTTTTTATTTTTAGGATCAAGTTCTTATTAGCATGATTTTTGGATTTGGATCTAATTCTTATTATGTCTTTGTTAACCTAAACTCTATTTCATTACCACTCAATAATATAATTTTATTTCATTTTATTTGCAGGATTTTCATTTCGAATGATAATGATAAAGAAGTTTGCCTTTACTGTCTTAATTTGTATTCGAGATTTTGGTCAAAATGTGTTTTGAAGATTTTAAGTGTTATTATGCAATTGATTTGTAATTTGAAATTTGGAGCTGGTTGTAAGGATTTTAAGACTATAACAACGAATATGTTATTGAATATGGTATGAATTAGATGCTTAGATTTTGTATTTTATTTTGATTAAACGAATCGAATACGAAACGAATTAAACAAATCAAATCGTTTGCGAATAATAAACGAATCGGATGCGAATAGTAAACGAATAATAAATTCGATTCGATTCGTTTGATTTATGTAAACGAATAAACGAATCGAATACGAATATTCGTTTATTAAACGAATCGAATCCGAATCCTAATAAACGAATCGAATTCGAATTTCGTGCATTACAATTCGATTCATTTAGGATTCGTCACGAATTAGATTCGTTGATTCATTTTGCCACCCCTAGTCTCACCATTTGGAATTAAAAAGTAAAAACACAAGATTAGTAAGTAAGATATTTTTTTATGAAAATCATTTTTTGCTAAAAAAAAAGTGTTAAAGTATTCGATTATCACCTGAAAACGTTGGTTCCAAATTTTTTGGAAAATATTTTTTTGCAGATTAGAAGTGAGCTATGAAAGTTTTTTCGAGGAAAAAAATTAATTTTCCATGTAATAACTTACAGATTTATATTTTGTAAGTCTTTTTGGAAAAAAAATGGCTAAATGTTTTCATTGATTGAAATATAGTTTACATTGATTAAGTTTTTTATAAGTATTTCAAATATTGTAAAATGAGAAAAACGTTTTCCAAAAATTTTTTAAGTTGAAACAAAACGATACTAAATGAGTTTGATCTAATTGATTGATTTATGAGGTAGTTTTTGATTTAAGTGTTCAGTTTTGTTAGAAGCATCTTAAATGAGGACTTGGTCGTATTCATCAAATAATCTTGTACTTAATGAGATAGTTTTTGATTTTGATCTAATTGATTGATTTATGAGGTAGTTTTTGATTTATGTGTTTAGTTTTGTTAGTTGCATCTTAAATGAGGACTTGGTCGTATTCGTCAAATAATCTTGCACTTGGGAGGATTTTAAATTGATTGATTAAAATGATATATAGGTGCGTAATCACACGCGTATAACGCAAGCGCATGTACCGTTCAAGTAGTATAAAAAGTATCAATCCCACGAGGACTTAAAACCTAAGCTATTAATTTATGAAGCCAAATTTTTACAAGTATCTAATGAATTGATTGTTTGATTGGGTGGTGACTTTTAAAATTAAAATAAGTAAAAGAAATAACGCGAAAGTAGATTGAGGAAAATTCAATATTAATAAACTATCCAGAGTTGTGAATTATTCCAATATCTTTTTAAAGATGAAGTGGTTATTTTACGTTTGTGTAATATATTAGTTTACTAACCTGGAACACGAAATTCTGCAAAAGCCTATGTCGATGGTCGGATGCAAATACCCAGTGTAACCCAATTAATCATATGTCTATGTCAACCAAGTTAGCTGAATTCATTAAGATTAAGTTCCAATTATGGCTACCCCCGCCCGACATGTATATGTTTATCTTGTAAGGAAATCTATTAAATGGTTATCTATCCTCAAGGAAGATCGTGGACTATTAAGTCTAAGGCTGAAACGAAAATTATGTTGTCAAGTTTATTTTAAGTTTACCACATCAATCTTATTAATGGCCAGTTAACAAGAAGCATTAAGCTTAAGACTTAATAAATAAACATTTATATTACCCAAACTATAAAATAACCCCTTATAAACCGGTGATATTGGAATTCATCACAATCCCAGATAACAGACTTAGTTACGACACATATCTAAGGCTAATAAAAGCTTAAATAAAATAAAAGACATAAAGTAAATGCGGAAAAGTAAATGCTGAAAAATAAATTACTGAAAAGTAAATGCTGAAAGTAAATGCTGAAAAGTAAATGCTGGAAATTAAAAAAGAAAAGTACAATAAAAGAAAACGCTAGGGTTAGAGGATCCACTTCTATTACTACTATTTTAGATATCTCCCTTAATATAATATATTAATTTTGCTTGATATTACCAACCAGCCATATAGGCAGTATCCTGATTAAGTCAAATTAATAATTAATTACCAACCGACCAACCAGACGGTATCTATGCTTAGTCAGGTTAAAACCAATTCATAATTAATTACCAACCGACCAATATGGCGGTATCCTCGTTAAGTCAGGTTTTAAATAGTTATTATATTATAATTAAGGGAGATTAATCTAAATATTAGTAATAGAAGCTTTACCTTTTTCCCCAGCAGGTGGAGTTACCTCCTCATAACTGAAAAGTAAAAACTGAAAAGTAAAGAAAGGAAAGTACTGTGCGTAAAAGTAAATAAAATTAATTACAGAACTGAAAATAAACAAACAAGATACAATCTTCTTAGTATTCTTAAGGAATTACATAGAAGAAAGCATGAATAAATTCTGAAATTTCGGCCTGAATTTATAGGCACCAATAGGCCTTGCGCGTCGCGACGCTCCGTGATTTGCGGCGCAAAAACCGGATCTGCTGACACGTGTCCTGGTGGTGTCGGCAGCTTAATGATTTTACTGATGTGGCGATGACATGGCGATGTCGATTGTCGGCAGTATGTGATGGTGACACGTGGCATAAGATGATTGGCTGATGATGACGTGGCTGACACGTGGCAAGCTGACTCGGCATGTGACTGATGGGGACGCCATGTGGCTGACACATGGACGACACGTAGACGACACGTTGCGATGGCGATTGTCGGCAACATGTGATGATGACACATGGCACGGCGCACGTTAGCAGATCTGCTCTGATGTTGACATGTGGCAGGCACACGTTAGCAAAAGCGCATGTTAGCAGACTTCTCAGATTTTGACACGTGTCCTGGTGTATTTTAGCATGATTCGGTGCATGTTAGTAAGGTCTGGCACACGTTAGCGGTCACGACACAGCTTGCGCGTCGCGACGCCCAAAAGTCAGTTTTGCCCTTTTTGTCCGTTTTTCACTGTTTTGGCCCTGAATTGCCTCCAGAGAGTCCTGAAACTTTATTTATCTACAAAATAACATAAAACACATCAAAATATTCACAAAACTCAAGAAACTATACAAAATATTAGGTGAAATGAGTGTGAAATAGTGATACATTTACCACTCATCAACATATAACAATGTTAGATGTACATTCAAATAATATATATTTTTTTAATTTGTTTTTTTAGAATTTTTGGAAACCCCGCCACCAAACTACCAATTTCGAGCTTAAACAGAGCAGGTAAAACCCCCGGCTGTCCCAAACTCTTACAAGAAACGCACTCCTTAGATTCGAACCGAGGACCTCAAGGTGAGATTCTGAGCCCTACACCACCAAGCCACGCCCCTTGAGGACCACTCAAATAATACACATTAGCATATAATTTTATTTTTTCTAATTTTTTATTGTTTCAATTTTTCAATTTTTTTAATGCTTAGGATATATATTTAGGTGTGTCATTTGAATATACATCTATCATTATTCATATACATATAAACACACATACAATCTTTGTTATGATTATATTATTAATGAAACAAAAAGCTTTGTTTTTTCCCCAACAGAATGAGAAGATTTTTTTTTTAACATTTGTGAAAATATAATGTTGTATGTGATTGAGTAGTTTTCATATAATTTTATTTGGTTTACCATCGAAATTCGAATCTTTAAGGTGGTAAGAAGATAAAAAATAAATTTAGGTTTTGCCAAACTCTTTTATCTTAAAAAAGAATAACAAACACAAATATTTTGAGATAAACATCTTCAAAACATAATTAGAATTAAAATTTTAATTTAATAGATGCAATGAATAAATATGGAGCCTTTGTTATTTTTCCTCCATGTTTTATATCCGTCTATAAATGTAAATACTTCCACTGTTATCAATTTATTATAAACATGGGTATGAGACATTGACACAAAACTTAATAGCGAGAATCAATGTTACAATACGCAATATGCAATAATATATAATTAATAAGAAAAAAGACCATAAACTAATAAACCAAATAAAAAATATTTTCGATAGCTACATGAATTATTTGACATCATTATGTTAGAATAATTTTATTTAAAATCAACATCATAAAAAATTATTATGTTTTATACTGATAGCTACAATGTACCCAAGTCTTTTGTAACAAAAATCTTCAATTACTATGTAAGAATTTGTTTAGAAAACTATAGCTTCTTCGAGGGAGCCAGGGCTCCAAGTTGATATTTTACGCCTCATATCATATCCTATATTAATTTTGATGATAACAAATCATGCATGTAAGAGTGAAGCGGGGTTTACCGTTATGTCTATGATATCGGCGACCACGACACTGTTCGGCTCGCGGCCCGTAGATAGTAAGGATAGTTCACGGGGGACTAACCGGAGAATAATGGAGTCACCACCCAGTAAAAGACAATGGGAATGATTTAAGGCCGCACTACACCCATCACAAAGTCCAATCGTAAATCTTTTTGGGTTCGGAACGATATATTACTGATGCCAGTAAAATATCCGAGTTCAAAAGAAGTGTCACCATATCTTATAATGCATTAATACGTAACAACAATTTATATAGCATACAATAGTGCATTCATTAAATAATAAAGACAGAAAAAGCGAAACGAATACATGTACAACTTCATGAATCATTAAAGCAGTAGTAAAGCAAGCAGATCAGAGCATATATCTCGCTGGCCTGGCTTCATAGAAATCTGGACGGACATGAGCATAGTCAGCCGGGTATTCCCTGTGATTGAAATGTCTGGTCGGACTTACACCTGGCCGGATGTGATGCGAAAACCAGAAAGGCTGGAATGCAGAGGTGTAAACTTGACAGTCATAACAGATGGAGAAATATTATAGTAGTAAAGCAATTAAAAATAGAATAATGCAACGCTACGCAAACAATAAACAAGAAATGTAATAGTTATAATAATGATAACAACAATAACAAAACCACAAACAAATGAAATAGATACATGCCTTACCGGCCTGGCTTCGGGGAAGCTTGGTCGGACTTTATCATACAATAAGTGTTCGACCGGACTTAAATGAAGTCTGATAAGATATTCATAAACAGAGGCATGACAAAGCAGCAACATGCACAAATCACAATAATAAACGAATGACTATAAAACAACTCAATAATAAAGACAATAAAGCAAACATGATATAACTCATGTCTCACCGGCTTGGCTTCGTAGAAGTTAGGCCGAATATTGCTTGACACAATTAATGTCCAACATGACTTATTTCAAGTCTAGTAAGATATTAATCCTAAAAAATAGAAACATAACAAGCATAAATAACAATAATGGTAAATAAATAGTTACAAAATTAAAATGAAAGCAACGAGACAATAATCAAACATGATTATGACAAACGACTCACCGACCTAGCTTCTGGAAGCCTGGCCGAATATTTCAATAGATGTCTGGTTGGATATATAGTGAGTTCGGCTGGACATTCTGCGTGTAACAAATTCAGAGGCATGCATCCGATAAAAAATAACAACACAAAACAATAATAGCTAGTTATGTAAAATAAGCCTTTGTACTCTTTTTCAGCGGTACATGGAGTTGTATCCCGAGTACAGACTATATTACCGTCCATTCAGAATCGAGTATAAAATTTATTCTCGGGTTTCCATCTTATATACCAACAGGGAACCATATACAGCTGGACTAAATCACAACTCTTATTTACACTAGTATACTATTAGTGACCTTACCAATTTTAACTCTTAAAATTTAACTCACTAATATTCATTAGTCTATACTAATTATTTTACTCAATTAAACTAATTCGATTGAGGTAGTTTTAGTGACTTTTTATATTTTAACTCTTAAAATATTAGAACACTAGCAAGTTTAAAATTTTTAAAATTCTAAATTAGTCAAAATTTTAATTAAATCATTTAATTAATCTAAGTTCGTTATAAAATCCAATGGTATGTAGAGTTGTATCCCGAATGCCGACCACATTACAGTCTATTCCGAATCGGCTACGGAATTTATGTCCAGATTTCCATCCTATATACCAATGGAATTCATGATACATTTATTAAGCTCAATTTTGTTTTTTAGATTTTTCAATTTTAAATTATAAAATCAATTAATCTAATTAATCGTTTTTCATGCATACCATATTCTAATTTAACCATTTTAAATATCAAAAAGTCATATTTTATGTCTAGAATATTTATGCATCCAAAACATATTATGGCATGTGAAAATGCAAGAGTAGACACCCTATGCTATATGACATGTTATTCAAACATTTCGAATTAAACATACATACAACATAAAAAATAATTTTACATTGACCGGGCTCTTATTTTTCCTAATCTAATTAGTACAAAAAATTTTCAAGGCATCCATTGGTCTTCAAATCTCACTCCATGGTGATGTTGGCTCATTTTGCGACTTTGGTGCTCCAAATTACACTAAAATAAAATTACAACATTTGTAAAAAATGACCTTATGGCCTTACATCCCAAAATCAAAACCAACATAAAAATAAGAGTTGGAAAAATTTACGACCAATGCAAAAAATATTCATCACATGAATCAACAATTAAACATTCATCTCATGAATATTACTTTGTGCCTACTCATCTAAACATGCATATTATTATTTATTTCTCACACAAATAAATAAAAATAGTGACTTTAAATGAAAAGAAGACGGATTAAGAACACTTTTCAACATCGCTATCGATGCCGATTGTAGGAACCACTTTCCTAGCGCAGCGGAAGCACGTTAGGCAACCGGGATCAGATTATAAAATTTCTGCCTCCGAACAGCAATGGATGTTTGGACTGTTTTGGACCTGAAATGCGCCCAGATCACTGCCCAAATAAGCTTTTATTTGAGTAAGTTCCCTCTGCTTCTAGGTCTGATTTTTCCGAAAGAAATCAAGCCACGACAAATCCCCAAAACACCCTTTAATGTTCTCTAAAATTTTTGGATTGAAAAGTAAATAGACTGAGCCCCGTAACACAAAACACTATATGAGGTAATGAACAAAAGAATGCTCACTGCTGTGGTCAAAGTGCAAGAGGATGAAGATGGATTTTGGTTCAACACCAAAAGGACTTCCGAGCTATGTCTCACATCCAACAGAAACTAGTGTGAGCTAGATTCACAATTATAAATCCTTAAACACTTTAGAGATTAAAATCACACAAGTAGTTTTTGCTTTTTGTTTTTCTTTGTTCTATTTTTTCTTTTTCTCAACTCTTGAGAGAATTCCAAGAACAAGAGAAAAGATGGCTAGGGTTTAGAATGCTTGGCTTGGGCAAAAGAAAATCATATTTTCCTTTTATATTTAGGGTTATTAAATTCCAAAATTAACAAAATCATTCCCATCCCGATCATCAAATTTTCAGCCAAGCCTAGGGTTTCTTTCAAAATTTTGTAACACCAATTCTTGTATTCAATGTCACAATAATAAAATGGAATGTTACAAAATTAAATTGATTTAATTCCTTATTGAAAAGTTGTAACTTCCATTTCAAGCCAAAAACTTCCAAAAATCAATTTTTGGAAATATAAATAATATCTTTATTATATAATTTAATTTAATAATTTATAATAAATAATTGTCATATAATAATTTATTATAAAAACCATATATTAAACTTTAATATATACTTTCAAGTGTGACAAAATAATATTATTAATAATATTAACATATGTGAGTATATAATAGGACTATCCAATTATATTTAATCTGCTATAGTATATCGAGCTAGCACGGGGACCAAATGGACATACGGTTCCGAGCTCCAATAATCCCAAAATATTAATTAAGATCTTAATTAAATATTTCAAATTTTTAACTCTGGGTTATTCCACTAAAAACCCGAATATGAATTCTTGTTACCGTAGATGGATAAATTAAGCCGAACCACGTCGTTGTCCATCGATATAGTCATTATATATGGATTGGCCCTTCACGAGTATCTCGTAATTAGTGCCGGGTCAAAAATTCTGTTATACCCCTCTAATTATTTTTTCCTTAGGTACCATTGATTCTCTAATGAATAATTTATTCATAACCATTATTAATGTTAATATTTCTATTCGTCATAGAAATACTTGAACTCTCTAACTATTCAAGTACCGAATCAACCTTAAGAAAGATACTCCTCTACTTCTCGCAAGAAGGAGTGAACTCCATATCCATGTAAAACGTCACCAGCTATACCCCAAACCATGTCCCCAAAGTACTAGCTATTGGTCGAGATTGGTACACCAACCTCTCCTTTGTAAATCAAAGGACATAACCTGCCATGCAGGAGTTCGTAGTACACTCAAGATTAAGATCAATCCATATATGACAATCTAGTAGATCAAAATGAATTTCTTTATTTAACAGATATTATAAGAAACTCATTTCTATCTGGGTCCAGTCCTATATGATCACATCATATAAGGTGCCTCCATTCTCATGTCTCCATATAGATGATCCTGGATCAAGGTCACCATATAGTTATAGAATGGACCGTATTTATAGATCAACCACAAATAAAGTACCCATTTTGTCTACTCTCTATGGAATATTTTAGATCACTAACTTCAGACTTAAGTCCTCTTGTGTATGACACTCATATACTAAATCTGTAACATCCCGCCCGAAGCCAGGATGCTACCGGCAGGAGACAGAAAAATCCATCTCCATAAGCCTTTATCTCTAATAAAATTTCGGCATAACCTTTGCTTAAAATCATGAAACCTGGATCCAAGTCCATCACCTCGAGGTAGCCTGAAATTTAATTTAAAAACAATCATCTCAACTCATGCAAATAGACCACCGGACTGAAAAATCTCAAATCATATACAAATAGGCCTCTACCTGACATAGACAAATAAATACAACCAACTACGTGCTCAACACGATTTAAAATTATACATATGATACAAATAAATAAAACTAAGGCTGTGGGAGCCCAATTACACATCCCATAATCATAAACCAACTCAAGACCGACTTGACTGCATCGGGGTGATCCGCCATCTGCAAGATGTCAAGGAAAAATCTTCTAGCTTTTTAAGTCCAATGTGAACCTGCAAAACTAGCAAACAGCCGGGGTATGAGCTATAAAGCTTAGTAAGTACTCATGTCTTATGTAAATATATCACATGACAACAAGATTTTAAAATAGAAATCAGACATATGTAAATACATAAACTTATAAATCACATCCTTACCCGATGGCCGTTTATGGATGGCCACTATGTTATTCCATGACTTGATGCATAAGGAGATCGAAGTATACGTGGACAACATGATGGTGAAGTCAGAGACGAGAAGCGGACACATAGAAGCGCTAGAGAAGTTTCTTCAAAGAGTCGACAAATACAACCTGCGACTAAATCCCAAGAAGTGTGTGTTTGGGGTAACGTCGGGAAAGCTGCTAGGACATACGGTAGGAATGAGAGGAATAAAAATAGACCCTGAGAAGATCAAAGCGATTACCGAAATGCCCACACCGAAAATTTAGAAAGAAGTTAGAGTCTTTCTCGGGAAAATCCAGTATATCAGTCGATTCATCGCCAAACTGATGTTAGTATGCGAGCCCATCTTCAAACTGTTGAGGAAAGACCAGCCGGTGAAGTGGAATGGGCAATGCCAATAAGCCTTTGACAAGATCAAAGAATACATAGTGAAACCTCCTGTATTGAAACCTCCGAGGTCGGGTAAACCCTTGGTGCTGTATTTAGCCATCGAACCCGAAGCACTGGGGGCGATGATGGTACAAGCAGATGAGACATGGGTGGAACATGCAGTCTACTACCTCAGTAAGAAGATGCTTCCGTATGAAGCCCGCTATCAAGAATTAGAAAAGATCTGTTTGGTGGTAGTGTGGGCTTCTAGAAAGTTATGTCATTACTTCCAATCCTACAAGATCTAAGTAGTAGCAAAGGAGAATCCCTTGAAGTATCTGCATTCGGTACCTTCGCTAGTAGGGAAGTTAGGTAGATGGTTGGTATTGCTGACGGAGTTTGATATTGAATATCTCACCTCTAAAGTGATCGAAGGGCGAGCCGTAGCGGAGTTCCTGGCATTACAACCCATAGAATGAGACTAATACAAGTTTGAATTCCCAGATGAGGAAATTCAGGCTATAATGGTCCAAGGATGGAAGATGTATTTTGACGGAGCGGTGAATTACAAAGGAGCTGGAATAGGGATCGTGATAGTAACCCCCGAAGGAGAAACCTTGCCTATGGCCAATAGGCTGACGTTCGGAGTAACCAACAACATGGCCGAATATGAAGCATTCGCCTTTGGATTGACAACACTAATAACCTTAGGAGCTAAGGACGTAGAGGTTTACGGAGACTCGATGTTGGTAGTCCGACAGATGCAAGGAGAATGAGAATTAAAGGAAGAATGGTTGAGACCCTACCTATTTCATCTCAGGAAGCTGGCACAGGCTATCCATAACTGTAAATTCCAGCACTTGCCACGAGAAGAGAACCAGATGGCAGACGCGTTGGCCATCATAGCCGTAACTTGGGAGAACCCGGAGAAATTGGTGATGAAGCCTCTAGTGTTGACGACAGCAAGCAAGCCCAGTTATGAGATAGAAAGGATCTTAGAAGTAGAAGTCGACGATGGGAAATCTTGGTACTACAATATTCAGCAATACCTAGAATGCGGGGAATTCCCGGAAGAAGCCAGTAGAAAGGACATGATAGCCATTCAGAAGTTGGCCTCCCAGTATGTGAGTTTGAAGGGAGAACTTTACAAGAGACAAGCCAATGGCATCCAACTGAAGTGCTTAAGAAAGTAAGAGGCTCAGAAAGCGATGGAAGAAGTACACACCGGAGTATTAGAACCGCACATGAATGGATTGAACTTGTCCCGCAAGATAGTGAGATAAGGTTTCTATTGGTCGACCATGGAAGCTGACTGCGCGAAGCTGGTGAAGCATTGTCATGATTGTCAAGCACATAGTAACTTGAACCATTTGCCGCAAACAGAGTTCCACGGGCTATCGGAGCTGTGGCCTTTCTCAGTATGGGGAATTGACATGATCGTAGAAATTCAACCGCACGTGTCAAATGGACATCGTTTCATAGTAGTGGCAGTAGACTACTTTTCGAAATGGGTAGAAACCGAGTCGTTTCGCAATGTTACAGCAAAGTAGATGGCGAAGTTCATAGCCCGAAACATCATATATCGATACGAAATGCCACATCACGTGGTAATAGACAACGGAGTCCAGTTTCAAGGAGAAATGAAGGCGATGCTACAGAGGTACTGGATAGGACATCACAAGTCGTCACCTTATAGGCCACAAGCAAATGGGGCAATCGAGGTAGCCAATAAGACGATAAAGAAGATAATGGCCAAGATGACGGAAAGTTACAGAGATTGGGTGGACAAACTATCGTACGCCCTGTGGGGGTACAGAACTTCTGTGATAACGGTAACGGGAGCCACGCCTTATTCTTTGGTCTACGGAATGGAAGCAGTATTACCGGTGAAAATAGAGATACAGTCAAAGCGGGTACTAGCAGAGGCAGAACTACCTGAACATGAGTGGGCCTCACAGAGATTCGAACAGTTAGCATTACTAGATGAGAAGAGAATGAAGTCCTTGCACCATATACAGTTGTATTAGAAGAGATTGGCCCGAGCATTCAATAAGAAGGTGCGCCCTACCAAGATTAGAGAAGGTGATCTAGTACTCAAGCAGTCAAAGCCGTCGACGATGGACCCAAGAGGAAAGTTCAGACCCAATGGGAAGGGCCCTATATAATCAAGAAAGTGATGAGGAACGGGGCAGTGAGGCTGTCAGATTTAAAAGGGAACGAGTTCACCGAGCCTATCAACGTGGATAGGTTGAAGCAATATTTTTCCTGAGGAAGAGAAAACCAAATGATCACCGGGAGAACTGGCGGAAAGCCTAACCCGGCAGAATAGAAAACACATCCATGCATGCATGCATACACGTCACATACTTGCAATTTTTTTTTGTTTTATGTTCGCAGGATTCGAAGAAAAGAAGGAAAAGCGGCAAATACAAGCAAGCCGGGAGCAGCAACACATTATCTGCAGTTTCGGGAATGAGTCCTAGGGTTGAGGCCCATATTATCAGTAGTTTCAGGAATGAATCCCAAGGTCGAGGCCAACATTACCAGCACTTTTCGGGAAAGAATCCCAGGGTCGAGGCCCACACTATCAGCAGTTGAAAGGAAGAATTCGTGTAGAGTTAAAAAAAAAGACAAAGAAGTCCTTAACGGTTAGGCATAATTCCGATGATGAAATTGTTTTCTTTAGGGTGAAACCTTAGAAACGATAAGTGTGAGATGTGCTCTCATCCGATATTTTGAGTAGTTGATCTCGACTAGACTCGCGAGCACCTAATTATAGGATCTTAGCAGTGAAAGCCTGAGTAGTCGGCAAGGTGACTAGTTGAAGAGATTGTAGATCGATGAATGACTGTTCGCTTAGATGTCCATCCTGACTTACTTGTGTTACGATATGTGGTATGGTTGGAAACAAAAGAAAAGTCTCTAAAGAAGAAAATATAAACCACCTATAACCGATAAGCGTGAAGTTACCCATGGGTGAGTATTAGGACAACCATGAGGATAAATGCTACCTTAAAGGGTAGGTGTGTAAAAAAAAAAAAAAAAAAGAGACGAAAGAAAAGAAAAAGAAAATCATATCATATTGAGTACGGATAAGTAATTGCAGAGCATGATCAAGACATCTAAGTTGGTTTGACCCATCGATCTTTGAAACAAAATCATTGAGTTGGCTTACCTAAGGATCAACCTGTAAAAGAACTTGGGCACACATACACTTTGAGTATGGTTAAGATCATTTATTCAAATGCTCGGATTTAAGTTGCATCGAGTACTTTGAAGGTTCTCTGGTTTCGACACTGGGCATCCTTTGAGGGCAATAGTATATATAACTATTAGGACTATTTCGTAAAAGACAGTATAGTATGTTGGTATGGAACGTCACATCACGTGATCTACCTTGACCTAGTGCAAGCAGCGAAGAACATAAAGATAAATCGAGTCTGGGGGTGACCAGTCTACCCATTTTCATGCAGTAATGGTTCAGGAATGGACCACCTCATACAGTAACGGTTCATAAATGGACCATATCACAGTAACGATTCAGGATTTGACCACCTCATACAGTAACGATTCGGGAATGGACCACCTCACAGTATCGGTACGGGAATGGACCACCTCACAGTAACAGTTCGGGAATGGACTACCTCTCACCAACTCAATTCGGTAATGAATCCTAGATATCGCACATCTTGCAGGGATGAACCTTGGGGGTCGCAGCACCTCACCACCATCAACTCAGTTTGAAACATCTAAGAATAACAGGTAAGTTAAACAACAGCTGGCGAGGCAGGTAAGTAAAAATGCATGCATGACTTTTATAGGATTGTCACTGTCACATACTGCACAAGTCCCATCAAATTGGGGGCGACTGTAGACACTACATTTTTGCATAGAATCCCGATGATGAGCCTCGTATGGAGGCACTACCTGATAAGTTACGGAAGTCGCGGGAAACGGACATCGGAAGGGAAAATTCAAAAATAAGTACATTCTCAGATTTAATTCATTTGTTTAGTTTCGGGTTTGCTCGATGGATCTCCATTTTAAATGCTAGCTTCGGCCAAAAACCCACACCAGGCCACACGCCCAAGCCCATAAAAATTCAAGCCACACGCCCAGGTCCATTAAGCCCAATCCAAGTATTCAAATCACATTTAACACATGTTAAAATCCAATCAAATCCCCTTCCTAATCCAATTAATTCACATTCCAAATTAAAGATATTCCTCCACTAAAAATACACAATATTCATTCCCTTAAATAAACACACCCCATATTTGCTTGATTTGTTCCCTTTTAAGCCATGCACAAACAAGGAAACCCTAGCATGCACTATTATAAAAAGAGACCAAAATCCAAACCCTATGGTCTCTCCCCATTGGCTATCACTCACGGCATTCACAAAGAAAAAACACTCTTATCTAGCTCTCCCCTCACACTAAAAACAACAATTTCCGATTCAATAAACAACAAACAAAAACCCTAGCCTCTCTCTCACGAATTGCACTGCCAAAGAAACAAGAACATTCCCAAAACTGAGCCACAAGCAACCCATACATGGTGACACACTGACCACAAAAGTCCCCCTTTACAAACGTACAACACCCATCCCCTCTCACTCCATTCACGGCACCTCTCTCAACCTAAAGCAACTATACATATGAACCCCTTCATCAAAGCCCTGCCTTCACCGACCATAAAGCAACAAAGCACCAGCCTTCAAACCTTTAAAACCCTAAGATTCACGCAAGGAATCCAGCCCCACCACTCACGTAGGCACACAGCAACTTACAAAGACACACGTCACTTTCCTCACAGCAGCCCTCCACCGACATCAACAAAACCAGATTAACTACCCCATTAGCCGAATAAAACAAAGCCGAAACAGTCCAAAAGTATCTCAGCCAAAATAGTGAACCAAAACAGTCCTAAAACCGCAGTCAAAACAGTTATTAAACACCACAACAACACCCCAAAAAATAGTGAAGGAAATCGCAGAAAATGTCAAGGAAAAAATAGAGAAAACAGTAAGAAAAATAGCGACCGAAACAACAGCAAAAATAGCAAAATAGTGGATAAAATGTTGAACCAGTGAACCGGAAAAGTAACGAAACATTAACCCTTCCGACAACGACGTAACGCACTTCCAAGTAGCAACTTAAAAGGTGAGACCTGAGGGCACCCTTTGCTATTTATTTATCTTTTCAGTTAGTTATTGTTGGTTCATTCGCATGCATCATTATGTTCCACGTCTATTTTCATTCATATTGGGTTAATGATTGCGTGATATCTCTTGCGGTATATCGGTGGAAACCCAGACGTAAATTCCGTAGCCGAATCCGAATGGACGGTAGTGCAGTCTGTACTTGGGATATAACTCCACGTACAACATGATAAACTTTTAAGCACGTGTTTCATTTTTGTTATTTAATTTTGTGTTCAATCGTTGTTTGTGTTTTATTTTCCTGTGGATTTTATTGTTTTAGAAACACAACCTGTGGCAGAGAGTTATAAGCCAATCCATGTAATACTTGGTCGGCCATTTTTAGCAATAGCTAACGCTTTAATAAATTACAGGAATGGAATCATGAATCTTTCTTTTGGCAACATGACATTAGAGTTAAATATTTTTAACATCTGCAAACAGCCATATGATGAAGATAATGAAAACGAAAGTGCAGAATCAATTGAACCTATTGTGGATGAGCATATTCATGGGAGTTTATCTGATCCCATGAAATGTTTTACAGCTAATTATGTTGAGTCAAGTGCACAAACTGATTCAGATATTACTAATGATTTTCTACTTGACTCTATTCAGGTATTGGAAGACGATGAAGAACTGGGAACACTGGAAGAAGAAAAACATGAAGAAGCACCCAATTTGGAGTTAAAAGCTTTGCCAGAAGGACTGAGATATGCATTTTTAGAAGATAATCAAACTTATCCTGTGGTAATTTCTTCTTCTCTCACAAGCGATCAAGAAGGTAAACTTTTAAATGTGTTGAAAGAACATAAACTGGCAATTGGATGGATTTTAAAAGACATAAAAGGTATTAATCCATTAATTTGCACACATCGAATACATCTAGAAGATAATGCTAGGACATATCATCAACCCCAAAGAAGATTAAACCCTCACATGAAAGAAGTAGTAAAAACTGAGGTCCTTAAACTTCTTGATGCAGGCATTATCTATCCTATTTCTGATAGTAAATGGGTAAGTCCTACACAAGTTGTACCTAAAAAGTCTGGAATCACTGTTGTAAAAAATAATAAAGGGGAATTAATCCCAACTCGCATTTCATCTAGTTGGCGTATGTGCATTGATTATAGAAAATTAAATGACGCAACTAGAAAAGATCATTTCCCTTTGCCATTTCTTGACCAAATTTTAGAAAGAGTAGCTGGACACCCTTATTATTGTTTTCTTGATGGTTACTCAGGTTATTTCCAGATTCCTATTGCTTAAGAAGACCAGGAAAATACCACATTCACATGCCCCTTTGGAACATTTGCATTTAGAAAAATGCCATTTGGACTTTGTAATGCACCTACAACATTCCAACGATGCATGTTGAGCATATTTAATGACATTTTTGAACACTGTTTAGAGGTCTTTATGGATGATATAACTGTCTTTGGAAATTTATTTGATAATTGCTTGACTAATCTGGAAAATGTTTTGAAAAGATGTAAAGAAAAATGACTTGTGTTAAATTGGAAAAAATGCCATTTCATGACTGATTCAGGAATTGTTTTAGGACACGTTGTGTCGTCTAAAGGTATTGAGGTTGACAAAGCAAAAATAGAGGTCATTTCTAAATTACCATCACAAAAAACAGTTAGGGACATTCGTTCTTTTTTAGGACATGCATGATTTTATAGGAGGTTCATTAAAGACTTCAGTACCATATCCAGACCCTTATGTAACCTTCTATTAAAAGATGCAACATTTGAATGGACAGAAGAATGTCAAAAATCATTCCAAAAAATTATCAGTCTTTTGACTTCTGCTCCTATTATGCAATCCCCTGATTGGTCATTGCCCTTTGAGCTAATGTGTGATGCTAGTGATTATGCAGTTGGTGCAGTTCTAGGGCAGAGAAAGGAAGGTAAACCGCATGTGATATATTACGCTAGTAGAATATTAAACAGTGCACAAATGAATTACATTACCACAGAAAAAGAACTACTTGCTGTAATATTTGCATTGGATAAATTTCGATCATATTTAATCGGTTCTTCAACTGTTGTTTACTTTGATCATGCTGCTGTAAGATATTTGATGTCTAAACAGGATGTCAAGCCAAGATTAATACGGTGGATTTTATTGTTTCAAGAATTCAATATCACAATCAAAGATAAAAATGGGGCAGAGAACGTGGTTGCAGATCACTTATCGAGACTCACAAAAGAGTCACTAATCGATACCACTCCTATCAATGACTCTTTACCCGATGAATTTTTATTTTCGGTAAATGTAATGCCTTGGTATGCTAATATTGTCAATTTCCTTATGACATGAAAGATACCCCCAGACTGGAGCCAACAAGATAAGAGGAAATTTTTGACCGAAGTCAAAAGATTCTACTGGGATGATCCTTATCTGTTTAAATGCTGCCCTGATCAGATTTTCAGACGATGCATACCTAACAGTGAGATAAGTGGTGTTATTCAATTCTGTCATTCAGAAGCATGTGGTGGTCATTTCTCATCTAAGAAAACCGCTGCAAAAATCTTGCAGTGTGGATTTTATTGGCCCACCATTTTTAAAGATACATACACTTTCTGCAAAACTTGCGAAAATTGTCAAAAGTTGGGATCTATTTCAAAAAGAAACATGATGCCTTTAAATCCCATCATTGTCATCGAAATCTTTGATTGTGGGGGATAGATTTCATGGGCCCATTTCCACCATCCTTTGGGTTTTTATATATTTTAGTTGCAGTCGATTATGTTTCAAAATGGGTCGAGGCAATTCCTTGTCGGAACAATGATCACAGAACTGTGATCAAATTTTTAAAAGAAAACTTGTTGAGTCGATTTGGAATTCCTCGGGCCATAATCAGTGATGGAGGTAAACACTTTTGTAATAGACCTTTTGAATCTTTAATGAAAAATTATGGAGTCACACAAAAAATTTCCACCTCTTATCACCCTCAGACAAATGGACAAGTAGAATTAGCAAATAGGGAAATTAAACAAATTCTACAAAAAAATGGTTAACCCAAATCGCAAACATTGGTCTCTTCGACTAACTGATGCACTCTGGGCATATCGAACAGCTTTCAAAACATCCTTGGGTATGTCTACCTATCGTCTAGTTTATGGAAAACCTTGTCATTTGCCTATAGAACTTGAGCATAAAGCTTTGTGGGCTATTAAAGCATTTAATTCAAACCTTGAAAATGCTGGTCATGAACGTAAATTGCAACTAAATGAAATTGAAGAGTTAAGGAATGATTCATATGAAAATACGAAAATTCTTAAAGCCAAAACTAAAGTCGTTTATGATAGTCCAATTTCCCGAAAAATATTTGAAGTTGGTCAAAAAGTTTTGCTTTATAATTCTCGTCTTCATTTATTTCCTAGAAAGTTAAAATCCAAATGGAGTGGCCCATTTATTGTGAAACATGTTTTCCCATTCGGGGCTATTAACATTGAGAATCCTAGGGACGGTGATGTATTTAAAGTAAATGGACAGCGTCTGAAACCCTTTTTGGAGTACTCAAAATTTCAAGAAACTTTTTTCCTACCAGACCCAATATACCTTGATTGATGTAGTTTCTTTCATGTTCTGTTTAATATTTCTGTAATTTCCATTGTTCTTAGTTTTATAGTGTTCTTGTTGTTTTATTTTATCTCACACCTCGGTAAAGCAGCGGATAACTGTACTCCGTGACTCAAGTCGGTTATTTCAGTTTCCTAAAAATACTGATACCCTACAAACTAAGGTATGGAAGAAACTCTCGCAACCCTCCATAAATATTTTCCGGCACTTCCCCGAAATGCTCTGATTAAAATTTACAAAGCCCGCACAGAAAGATTGAGAATTCTTATGATTCATAGTATTCCTAATGATATTCGTTGGGTAATCGAAGTAAGGGTTCGTTTGGCAGGTAAGTCACCTGACTCCTTCATTCCTTACATGTCTGGTTTAGGGAAAAACACCTATTCTAAAAAACAAAGAGCTAAACAAATGGGTGTTTGTTATAAGTGTGCACGCTGTACGTGCAACACTCGTTGTCGTTCTTTAGGAATGGTGTCTGATAATCGTGAGGATAAAATACAATTCATTAGGGATGGACTGAGTAAGGAGCATTTTGATGATATATCATTGACTCTTGAGACGCATCCTAATGGATATGTTCATCGTGAAATTCTTAGATTATGGACACAATTTCATAAAGAACGACAACCATATAGTCTCGGGAATCTGACTTTAAAAGACCTTGTTTGCCAATTTATAAGAAAATTGGATGGGAAGCCTATCCCCGACCCATAGAGGGCGTTCAAGCCGTTTCTGGACGTAAAATCAGAGGAAGATGTGAGCCACAATCACAACTGCCAGTATATATTATTGCATTGATTTTCTTTACTTTAAATTATTATTTCCTTTACTTTTTACCGACAGTATCTAACATTTTTTGTTAACGGTCTATTTTTCTGATAGTTGTCATTTTGCAGATATTAGTGCATTTCTCACTCACCCTTTTCAGGATCTATAAATTCAGCTCGTCATTTCCATTTCCTCAACACATCTAGCTAAGAGAGGCAGCCCAAATGGAGACAACTTCAAAACGAAGATTCACTAATATATGTGTATTTTGTGGAACTAGCTCCGGAACTAAACCAGAATTTGTTGAGGGAGCACGAGAATTAGGTAGAGTTATGGCAAACAGAAATATGCACTTAGTATATGGCGGTGGCAATCTTGGATTGATGGGGTATATTTCAAAAGCTGTACAATAAGGTGGAAGTCAAGTTTTGGGGATCATCCCAAAACTTTTAACAGAAAGCCACATCATCGGAAAATCAAATGGAGAAGAATGTATTGTCCCAGGTATGTCTGAAAGACTCACTGAAATGATCAATCATGCTGATGCTTTCATTGCTTTACCAGGTGGGCTCGGAACGTTGGAAGAAATATTCACTGTTGCGTCATGGGCAAACTTGAATATTCACCAAAAACCTATTGGGCTGTTTAATGTTAATGGATTTTTCGATTTTCTTTTTGTATTTCTTGAAGATGCCAAAAGAAATGGCTTTATTTCAAAACCAGTAAGGGATATCTTCTTAACTGCATGAACAGCTGATGATTTAATTGACCAACTCTTAGATTATGAACCAAAAATCGACCCTATTCTTTCCAAGTTGAACTGGTCTGGTAACGATCGTGGCAAAAAGCGCAAAGTAAACCTGGACCTTAATCTGTAATCTTTAGTTATTCCACAATAACCAGGTGATATCTTCTAAACTCTTTCTTTCTTTCTTTAAACATTGGGGACAATGTCTCATTTTGGTTGGGGGGAGATGATAGTTTATGAAATAAATAATTTTCATGTTTATGTATGTTTCATTGATGTTAGTCTTTACTGTGTTGTTATTTTGTGTGTAAAAATATATCCATATATATACACACAAACTAACAACAAATTTGTTTTCTAATCCAAGTGGAATTGTTGTTCAGAGTGTAGGTTTCTATTATTAGTCCCAAAGAAAGTATAAGCCAATGAAACACACGATTTATACATGCAAAGCTTGAAGCATGGCGGAATCATACTTACAAAGCTTGTGACGAAAAATGATGAAGAAAATCCTTGAGTCTTCAAGGAGGAAACTTTCGGCCAAGAACAAAAGGGAGAGAAGCTTCAAGCCTTTTAGTATTCCAAGCTCCAAGGTTGTTTCCCTATCACCTCTTTTGATCTTTCATTGTGCTAGCAAAAATGGAGAAGATGAAAAACAATTTTTCTTGCCCTGTTGAAGCTCACGGCGTGAGCAAGAAGAAGAGGGAGAGAAGGCTTTTGGTATGCTTTACTTTTCTCTTTTTTGTTTTCCAAAAACCGTGAGAAATGTGATAATAATTACCAAAATATTTGGTAAATACACTTCCAAAAAGGTGAAAAGTTTTCCCTCCAAAAAGCCATTAAATGGCCTCACCCACTTACATCGTGAATAGTGACAATGTGTCACTCAATAAAGGTGACTTGTTACATCCATCAACTAGTCGTGTCAAGTGATGAGACTTCGCGATGTGATTTGCGGGTCCCACTCGTTTCAAAATACGAATGTGTCCGCAAACACTTTCGGGCTCGGTTTCGCTAATTCCGAATTAACGAATTTCCGTCGCGACGTAAATTAAATAATTATGCCTAGCGAAATTACTATTCACATCGCTAACGAATTAATTCTAAATTAATTCGTTTGCCCGAATTAAAATCCGATTTTAATTCCGCGTCGAAATCTAATTTCGTTTAATATATCGAATATATTATTTTATCGATTAATTCCAAATTAATCGTTCTCTCTCTTAATTAGGCATTTTATCCAAGATAAAGTTTCTCCGCAATTAATCCAAGATTAATAAAGTCCGAATCAAACATCATAGGTGAATCTTCAGGAAGCGACCCAAGAGATCTCCGGATATGTTGGCAGTAAATACGGTCGTCGGATAATCCGAACACGTACGTACCTCGTACTATGTTTTTACCGATTTACAAGACAAGGTTGGCTTCTAGCAAAGCGCCATGCCTACCCAATTCTCCAGAAATATTCTTATTGGAATATTAGATCTTTATCAAGCGTAGTATACCGTAGTATCGCGTACATCGATCCAGTATCGGACGATCACATGTTAGGCCTGGGGCTGGAAATGTGTCTGCCCCGTACGAAACATATATCGGACATCAAACAACTAGTCTCTTTAAATCGGACAATCCTGACCTGGTCATATTGTCCCGACGGTTGCAACCTTTTATAGAGTACTAGTTCTGTATCCTGCGTGATCATCATCTCCATATGTCTGAAGTGATACTTCCATCTTGACATCACATCCAGTACACTATGATTCTCGATAAACCCAGAAGAGGTGTACACAGAACCGGTTAAAGCCCCGAACCACCAAAACCAAAGTGACACGCAGACACGCAGACATACTACCAATGGGATTTCGCGGGGTCTATCCAGAGCGAAGCTGTTTTTTGTACCATCGGTAAAACACAACCTCCTATCGTACTTGCATAAGTATCCAATACTTAAATATATGAGAACTATGCCGTTGTGCCATCACAACGCGCACATGTGCAATACTAGTCTATTCCGCATTATCGATGTCCGATCTCGATAATACTCCGACTAGGGATATTTAATGACTAAACTTTTATAATGATATTGTCTCATATCATCTCAATACGGAACTAATCATATGGACTTTTGCCATTGTTGGTTTCTATAATATGTCCCAAGGAAAGATTAAGCATTCATGAAATACTATAAATGAATATATATAAAAGACTTGAAGCATGGCGGAATCATACTTACAAAGCTATGTGATGAAGAAGATGATCAAATGGTGGAAGCTCCAAGTGTTGGAAGATTCGGCCAAGAGGTGGAAGAAGACTTGAAGCTCCAAGCTTTTGTATTCCAAGCTCTTTGATGGTTTCCCTATCACCTCTTTTGATCCCTTGCTTGTGCTAGCAAAAATGGAGAATAGAAGATCAAATCTTACTTTGTCCATCCATGGAGTTCACGGCAATGTGAAGAAATTTGAGAGAGAAAGAGTTTTGTGTGTTATTAATTTTGTTTTACCAAAAATCAATTTATATTTATGCCATAATTTTATAAATTATAATAAATCTATGACACAAACCATGCAATGGCTTAGGTGTCAAACAACTAGTCTCTTTAAATCGGACAATCCTGACCTGGTCATATGTCCCGACGGTTGCAACCTTTTATAGAGTACTAGTTCTGTATCCTGCGTGATCACATCATCTCCATATGTCTGAAGGGATACTTCCAATCTGACATCACATCCAGTACACTATGATTCTCGATAAACCCAGAAGAGGGTCACAGAACCGGTTAAAGCCCCAACCACCAAACCAAGTGACACGCAGACACGCACATACTACCAATGGGATTTCGCGGGGTATATCCAGAGAACTGTTTTTTGACCATCGGTAAAACACAACCTCCTATCGCAACTTGCATAAGTATCCAATACTATAAATATATGAGAACATGCCGTTGTGCCATCACAACGCGCACATGTGCAATACTAGTCTATCCGCATTAATCGTGTCCGTCTCGATAATACTACTCCACTAGGGATATTTAAGACTAAACTTTTATATGATACTGTCTCATCATAATCTCAATACGGAACTAATCATATGGACTTTTGTGCCATTGTTGGTTTCTATAATATGTCCCAAGGAAAGATTAAGCATTCATGAAATACTATAAATGAATATATATAAAAGACTTGAAGCATGGCGGAATCATACTTACAAAGCTATGTGATGAAGAAGATGATCAATGGTGGAAGCTCCAAGTGTTGGAAGATTCGGCCAAGAGTGGAAGAAGACTTGAAGCTCCAAGCTTTTGTATTCCAAGCTCTTTGATGGTTTCCCTATCACACCTCTTTTGATCCCTTGCTTGTGCTAGCAAAAATGGAGAATAGAAGATCAAATCTTCCTTTGTCCTTCCATGGAGTTCACGGCAATGTGAAGAAATTTGAGAGAGAAAGAGTTTTGTGTGTATTAATTTTGTGTTTACCAAAAATCAATTTATATTTATGCCATAATTTTAATTAATTAATAAATCTATGACACAAACCATGCAATGGCTTAGAGTGTCAAACACTCAAACTCCATGCAAAACATTTGAGTGTAATGCACACTATCACCATGCAATGCCTTATCAATTAAATAATGCATATAATGACAAGTGTCATGTGGGCCCCACACGTTTCCCAATGAAAGTGGGCCCACGTCCACTCACGCGTTCGGGTTCGATATTTCCGAAATACCGAGCTAGCGTCGCGACGTTAATTAAATCGGATTTAAATAAATAATCGCTCCTAGCGAAATTATTATTTACGTCGCTTACGAATTAATTCTAAATTAACTCGTATGCCCGAATTAAAATCTAATTTTAATTTCGCGTCGAAATCGAATTTCGATTATTATATCGAATACAATAATTTTATCGATTAATTCCAAATTAATCGTTCTCTCTCTAAATTAGGCACTTTATCCAAGATAAAGTTTCTCCGCAATTAATCCAAGATTAATTAAGTCCGAATCAAATATCATAGGTGAATCTTCAGGAAGCGACCCAAGAGATCTCCGGATATTTTGGCAGTAAATACGGTCGTCGGATAATCCGAACACGTACGTACCTCGTACTACGTCTTTACCGATTTACAAGACAAGGTTGGCTTCTAGCAAAGCGCCATGCCTACCCAATTCTCCAGAAATATTCTTATAGGAATATAAGATCTGTATCAGGCGTAGTATACCGTAGTATTGCGTACATCGATCCAGTATCGGATGATCACATGCTAGGCCTGGGGCTGGAGATGTGTCTGCCCCGTACGAAACATATATCGGACATCAAGCAACTAGTCTCTTTAAATCGGACAATCCTGACCTTGTCATATTGTCCCGACGGTTGCAACCTTTTATAGAGTACTAGTTCTGTGTCCTGCGTGATCATCACCTCCATATGTCTGAAGCGATACTTCCATCTTGACATCACATCCAGTACACTACGATTCTCGATAAACCCAGAAGAGGTGTACACAGAACCGGTTAAGGTCCCCAACCACCAAAACCAAAGTTTACCGATTGTCGCAAGTACTAGCGATGTAAGTCTCAGGTTAAGACCATATACACCTACCCTGATGCGGCCTCCCATAGACACGTAGACATACTACCAATGGGATTCCGCGGGGTCTATCCAGAGCGAAGCTGTTTTCCGTACCATCGGTAAAACACAACCTCCTATCGCACTTGCATAAGTATCCAATACTTAAATATATGAGAACTATGCCGTCGTGCCCTCACAACGTGCACAAGCGCAATACTAGTCTATTCCGCATTATCGATGTCCAGTCTCGATAATACTACGACTAGGGATATTTAATGATTAAACCTTTGGGGACTGATACTGTCTCATATCATTCTCAGTCCAGGTACTAATCATATGGACTTTCGCCATTTATAAGTCAAAGTAAATAATATTACAAAACGGCAAAAGGCAATTTCATTATCACATAGTTAATTTTGTACAATAATACAATATCATTTACAAACAGTGACGCTATGGGACATAATGTCTAACAATCTCCCACTTGGCCTATAGCCAGTCACTCAAGCATCTAATACCCGAACTATGTATGTGTCGTTCAAAAACTTGCTGTAGAACAGCTTTCGTCAGCGGATCTGCAATGTTGTCATCTGATGTGACCTTCTCGACTTTTACATCGCCACGATGTATAATCTCCCGAATCAGATGATAACGTCGAAGAACATGCTTGGACCGTTGATGAGACCTTGGTTCCTTGCTTAGCCCGTGCTGTCCCAATACCACGGGCTCAGCTGCTAACGGAACTACTCCTAATCCGATTAGGAACTTTCGGATCCAAACTGCCTCCTTTGCTGCTTCAGATGCAGCGATGTACTTACTCCGCTTCTTGTTGTTGAATCGGCAACAGTATCTTGCTTGGAAGATTTCCAGCTCACTGCTCCGTTATTCAAGCAAAAAATGTACCCGGATTGCGACTTGTAGTCATCCTTGTCGGTTTGGAAACTTGCATCGGTATACCCAGATACCGCAAGTTCTCCACCTCCATAAATTAAGAAAGCATCCTTAGTTCGTTTAAGATACTTAAGGATATTCTTAACTGCTATCCAGTGACCTTCACCTGGATCGGCCTGATAGCGACTGCACATGCTCAAAGCATATGAGACATCAGGTCGTGTACATATCATGGCATACATGATCGATCCGACTGCCGAGGCGAACGGTATCCGACTCATGTGGTCCTCTCTTCCTGAGTCTTAGGACACATGTCCTTAGACAGAGAGGTACCACGTACCATTGGAACCAATCCCCTCTTGGATTGTTCCATGTTGAATCTCTTCAACACTTTATCAATGTATGTACTCTGGGAGAGTCCAAGCAGCTTTCTAGATCTATCCCTGTAGATCTTTATTCCAAGAATAAAGGCTGCTTCTCCCAGATCTTTCATGGAGAATTTTAATGAAAGCCAAGCTTTCACCGACGTTAGCATGGGAATGTCATTGCCTATAAGCAATACGTCGTCGACATAAAGGACAATAAAAGTAAGTGCTCTCCCACTAACCTTCTTGTATACACAAGGGTCATCTGCGTTTTGCACGAAATCATATTCCTTTATGATCTCATCAAAACGCTGATTCCATGACCGTGATGCTTGCTTCAATCCATAAATGGATCGATTTAACTTGCAAACCTTGTTTGCAAGTCTAGGTACGATAAAACCGTCAGGCTGTTGCATATAAACATCCTCCAAAAGGTTTCCGTTAAGGAAAGCGGTTTTAACGTCCATCTGCCATATCTCGAAGTCGAAATATGCAGCTATTGCAAGCATTATCCGAATGGATTTAATCATGGCAACGGGTGAGAAGGTTTCGTCATAATCAATACCATATTGTTGACGATACCCCTTCGCTACAAGCCTAGCCTTGTACGTTTGTACGTTGCCATCCATGTCGGTCTTCTTCTTGAAGATCCATCTGCATCCAATAGGCTTTACGCCTTCTGGTGCATCAACCAGTGTCCAAACTTGGTTGGCGTACATGGAATCCATCTCGGACTTCATGGCCTCTTGCCATAAAGCGGAATCGATATTTTGTATCGCTTCCTCATACGTAGCCGGCTCATTATCCTCAATAAGATTAATATCTATATGAGGTGAGATCAGGAACCCATACCTCTCAGGTACTGTTCTGACTCTCTCCGACCTACGCGGTCCTTGTGTATGTGAAGTTTGTGGTACAGACTCATCCCGGATGGTCTGTTCTTGTTCCGTCGTTGATTCATTGCCAGGAACAGTATCACTACGATCTTCATCGAGTTCTACTTTCCTCCCCTTAACCACTGCATTTAGGAATTCCTTCTCAAGGAAAACCGCATGTAGAGCAACAAATACTTTGTTCTCTTGTGGGTAATAGAAGTAATATCCTTTGGTTTCCCTAGGATATCCAACGAAAAGGCATTTATCAGATTTGGGTTCAAGTTTGGTGCCTTCCAAACGTTTAACATATGCCCAGCATCCCCAAATCTTTAGGAAAGAGAAACCTGGTTTCCTTCCTGTCCATATCTCATATGGGGTCTGTTCAACAGACTTCGACGGTACCTTATTCAAAATAAGTATAGCACTGTTTAATGCGTATCCCCAGAAGGATATTGGTAGCTCAGTGCGACTCATCATTGACCTCACCATGTCCAACAAGGTGCGGTTTCTCTCCGTTCGGACACACCGTTTAATTGTGGTGTTCCAGGAGGAGTCCACTGTGAAAGAATACCATATTCTTTCAAGTAATCTTGAAACTCATAACTTAAGTATTCGCCACCACGGTCTGACCGTAATGTCTTGATACTCATCCATCCCTGTTTGTTTCTCCACTTCGTGTCGAAACTCTTTGAATTTCTCAAAAGTTTCCGACTTGTGTCTCATAAGATACACATAACCGTAACGAGATGCATCATCTGTAAAGGTTACGAAGTAGTGAAATCCACCTCTAGCCTGGCTAGACATGGGCCCGCATACGTCAGTATGAACGAGAGCCAACAGTTCTGTGGCACGTTCACCTTTACCGCTAAAAGGTGATTTAGGCATTTTGCCTAAAAGAAAGATTCGCAGACGTCATATGAATTGGGATCAAATTCGTCCAAGTACCCACTCTTTGAAAGTGTGGATATGCGAGTCTTGTTGATGTGTCCTAGACGACAATGCCACATATAAGCTTCATCTTTTAGATTACTCCTTTTGAGCCTTTTGTTTGTCATTTTAGGAGATTCATTTATATTCAAAATATAAAAGACCGTTATTTGCAACAGCTGTGCAAATTTCTGTATCATTTTTATATAAATAACACCCTGTGTTCCTGAATACAAAAGTGTAACCCTGCTGGGTTAACAAGGATACAGATATAATATTCCTAGTTAAACTAGGCACAAAATAACAGTTCAAAAGTTTAAGTTCATGCCCTGAGGGCAGTACTAAAACAAAAGTCCCTACGGCCAAAACAGCAACTGGTGTTCCGTTTCCGACCCGTAGATCCATCTCCCCTGATGCCAGCACCCTGCTATCATGCAGATCCTGCACATCAGTACAAATATGAGCACCACAACCAGAATCAAAATCCAATTTTTAAAACTAGAAGTATTCATATTTATCTCAATAACAAACATACCAGAGGCAATGGCCTTGCCAGCCTTGATATCCTCCCTCTGCACAATGCTCATTCGGCAGTCACGTTTCCAGTGACCCCTCTTGCCGCAGTTGAGGCAGATGTCGCGAGATTTGTCCTTTGGCTTCCTAGAAGCCACTGTCAACTTGCCTTTACCCTTCTTCTTGAACTTCTTCTTCCTTGCACCTCCAATTGCCTTGGGGCCACCCTTTGGCGCATGAGAGGTCAATGCAAAATGCGCCTCGCGCTTGCTCCCCTTTAGGAGTTCCCTTTCGGACTCCTTCAGCACAGACAACAACTCTCCAAGAGTGTCGTCAGTATCCATCAACTTGTAGTTGACTATGATTTGTTTCCAAGTATCAGGAAGTGACTGCAAGATCATATCTATAGTCAGATCAGCCTCCAAGACTATTCCCATATTGGCCAACTCATCAATATCGGCAATCATTTGAGCCCCGTGGGCTTCAACTGATGCGCCGTCTGTCATCCGGGAGCGGAAGAGTTTCCTTACTAGCTCGTACCTCTTCATCCGCTTATTGGTGCGGTGAAGATCACGCAATCTTGCCATCATGTTATAGGGATCCAAATCCCTATTCTGGCGTCTGAAATGCTGAGTCATTGCAGCTAGCATAACTGACTGAGCTTGGTCACAATCATCACTATGAGTTTTCCATAACTCTAGCTCCAGTGGCTCAGTGGGTTTAGGCGGGAGAGGTCTCTGAATAGTATACAGTATCCTCTCAGCCCCAAGCACTATCTTGAGGTTCATTTCCCAGTCGGCAAAGTTTGTCCCTTTGAAGACATTATCGCCCATGATTATGTCGCGGATATTACCTTTGCCAATCATCTTGACAACTATAGTCCAACTATAAAGTCAACGATGTTATGGGTACAGTCAAACTGTTACATATAAAATAACAATATATTAGTCCAACTAATTATTTAAAATATTGACGAAATATTTTGAAAGACGCGTAAGGCTAAATATCTGAATGAAATTGCAAATTCAATAATAGCCTCCCACTATTTTCTTCAAGTTTCTAACCCTCTGTAGACAACTCGGGAAATAGAATTTCCTAGTGGGCTAGGATCCCGTTAAATAACACACAACCTTGACTTTGGCCAACAAGTTGTATGATATTTAACTAGGTAGATCTCGAAGATCAATTGGATCCCATCCAATTCCTAGATCCGGTAGGTGGACATCCAAGTCCGAAACATATATATCTAATACATATGTCAATGTATCTAATACATTTTCCTAACCATTTCCTCTGAATCAACTAAGCCTTGGCTTTGGCACAACAAACCTAATGATTCCAGTTAAGCGGGACCCATTGACAAGGAAAATTTCGTAATCAATGTCGATGGACAAGAAGTGATCTTGACTTTGGCCAACAAATCACAACTTGGACAGGACACCGATGTGGAACAAAACTCTCATGATTCAAACACATCCTCAATTGACAAAGGTCTTGACTTTGGCCAACAAACCAATGCCAATTTCGGATCTTGAGAAAGAATCATTCAACGGAAGGAAAATCGCTTAATATTGTTTGAGGGATTTTTGCGTAATTGGCAACCAATTAATTTATCTTTGTTAGGTCTCATCATCAACACCCTTAAGCATGCTTCTAAAAACATCATAAAGCGCGTAAAGTAAAGTAATAGTGATATGCGGATGGATATATAAACAACTTGTTCCTAGAACAAATCACTCCCTTTCCTCTCCCCGTTAGCACTATTCTACTTCTACCCAATTACATAATACAATAAGAGAAACCTCATTACATTGAGGGGAATTAGGTGAGAAGAGAATACAAAGAGATAAAGAGATAAGGCTGGACACGCAGGTCCAATTTATAAATTCCAAATTTACAATAATTTCTAAAATTACCCTTTCCCTTCTAATATCCATCCGATATACACTATTCATTCATCACATACATATATATTCAAACAAGACATGCTTTTACAACCAATCTAATCCAATTAATTAGTCTTTGTTAAAGTGATCATCCAATGTTCAAACAACGGTTTGATTTTGCGCGAGTCCAACTCGATTGAGAATAAGTACATAAGGTACGAATTCGCGAATTATATCGAACTACTAATTAAATCTAATTTAATTCGTATTCAATACTAATTCAATTATTTAATTCCAAATTAAATGTTTACACTTTTAATGTGCTTTAAAGACTTAGATTCTAAATCCAATTCTATTGGGTCTCAAAGCCCAACTAACATCCAATGTTTAATTTAATTCAAGTCAAATGGGCTTTCAATTGATTTATTAAGGCTTGGGCTTTGGTCAATGTGGGTCATACCCAATTACCAAGCCCAAATAAGGAATCACCCTTAAGTGCCATAAAACCAATTTCAAGCCCATAAGGCCCAATTAAATTATTAAAGCCCATTATATTATATTTGGACTTAATGGAGTGATTTAGGCCCAAATTGGATCCAATCCATTTGGCCCAAATCTACTTGGTCCAACCAAGCCCATTATGCCCAAATACAATATTAAAAGCCCAATTCACCAATTAAGCCCATTAATTAATTTTAATATTCCAAACATTAAAGTCCAATTAATTAAAGTGTAATACCAAGATTAATATATTAAACCAAATATTTCAAAAAATACCCATTTAATTTATTAATCATGTATTGTTCAAAAAAATGTCCAACATTAATTTTAACAAAAAATCAACTCCTTACATGTCTTATGTATTCGGCCAAGGTGAGTTTTTTGTCGTGCTTTTTCAATCCGATTGAATTACTAATCTACGTTCCGTACACGTTCTAAGTCATCCAATGATCTTAACACAAAAAATCCAATCCACTCCAAGTAGCAACACATTCGGCCAAGGCATGATTTAGGGGAAAAATCATCCAATGCATTTTTCATAAAATGATTCCATATAACATCATGTTATATACATGCAAGCATACTTATTAATCAAATTTCACAAGAACATGCTTATATCAATTTCTTCATGCCATTCGGCCAAGGTGAAGATTTGGGGAAAAATCATCCAATGCATTTTTCATAAAATTGATTCCATGTAATATCATTCTATATACATGCAAGCATACTTATTCATCAAATTTCACAAGAACATGCTTTATCAATTTACCACACCCATTCGGCCAAGGTCAAAATTTTGGGGAAAAATCATCCAATGCATTTTTCATAAAATTGATTCCATGTAATATCATTCTATATACATGCAAGCATACTTATTCATCAAATTTCACAAGAACATGCTTCAACCAATTTTGTCAAATTTTAACCTAAAGTATTTCATGCTTAACCATGGCTCCATGATACCATTGTTGGTTTCTATAATATGTCCCAAGGAAATTAAGCATTCATGAAATACTATAAATGAATATATATAAAAGACTTGAAGCATGGCGGAATCATACTTACAAAGCTATGTGATGAAGAAGATGATCAAATGGTGGAAGCTCCAAGTGTTGGAAGATTCGGCCAAGAGGAGGAAGAAGACTTGAAGCTCCAAGCTTTTGTATTCCAAGCTCTTTGATGGTTTCCCTATCACCTCTTTTGATCCCTTGCTTGTGCTAGCAAAAATGGAGAATAGAGATCAAATCTTCCTTTGTCCCTTCCATGAGTTCACGGCAATGTGAAGAAATTTGAGAGAGAAAGAGTTTTGTGTGTTATTAAATTTTTGTTTTACCAAAAATCAATTTATATTTATGTTATAATTTATTAAATTAATAATAAATCTATGACATAAACCATGCAATGGCTTAGAGTGTCAAACACTCAAACTCCATGCAAAACATTTGAGTGTAATGCACACTATCACCATGCAATGCCTTATCAATTAAATAATGCATATAATGACAAGTGTCATGTGGGCCCCACACGTTTCCCAATGAAAGTGGGCCCACGTCCACTCACGCGTTCGGGTTCGATATTTCCGAAATACCGAGCTAGCGTCGCGACGTTAATTAAATCGGATTTAAATAAATAATCGCTCCTAGCGAAATTATTATTTACGTCGCTTACGAATTAATTCTAATTAACTCGTATGCCCGAATTAAAATCTAATTTTAATTTCGCGTCGAAATCGAATTTCGATTATTATATCGAATACAATAATTTTATCGATTAATTCCAAATTAATCGTTCTCTCTCTAAATTAGGCACTTTATCCAAGATAAAGTTTCTCCGCAATTAATCCAAGATTAATTAAGTCCGAATCAAATATCATAGGTGAATCTTCAGGAAGCGACCCAAGAGATCTCCGGATATTTTGGCAGTAAATACGGTCGTCGGATAATCCGAACACGTACGTACCTCGTACTACGTCTTTACCGATTTACAAGACAAGGTTGGCTTCTAGCAAAGCGCCATGCCTACCCAATTCTCCAGAAATATTCTTATAGGAATATAAGATCTGTATCAGGTAGTATACCGTAGTATTGCGTACATCGATCCAGTATCGGATGATCACATGCTAGGCCTGGGGCTGGAGATGTGTCTGCCCCGTACGAACATATATCGGACATCAAGCAACTAGTCTCTTTAAATCGGACAATCCTGACCTTGTCATATGTGTCCCGACGGTTGCAACCTTTTATAGAGTACTAGTTCTGTGTCCTGCGTGATCATCACCTCCATATGTCTGAAGCGATACTTCCATCTTGACATCACATCCAGTACACTACGATTCTCGATAAACCCAGAAGAGGTGTACACAGAACCGGTTAAGGTCCCCAACCACCAAAACTAAAGTTTACCGATTGTCGCAAGTACTAGCGATGTAAGTCTCAGGTTAAGACCATTACACCTACCCTGATGCGGCCTCCCATAGACACGTAGACATACTACCAAGGGATTCCGCGGGGTCTATCCAGAGCGAAGCTGTTTTCCGTACCATCGGTAAAACACACAACTCCTATCGCACTTGCATAAGTATCCAATACTTAATATATGAGAACTATGCCGTCGTGCCCTCACAACGTGCACAAGCGCAATACTAGTCTATTCCGCATTATCGATGTCCAGTCTCGATAATACTACGACTAGGACTATATTTAATGATTAACCTTTGGGGACTGATACTGTCTCATATCATTCTCAGTCCAGGTACTAATCATATGGACTTTCGCCATTTATAGTCAAAGTAAATAATATTACAAAACGGCAAAAGGCAATTTCATTATCACATAGTTAATTTTGTACAATAATACAATATCATTTACAAACAGTGACGCTATGGGACATAATGTCTAACAGCCATTAATATATCGAAGGAAATAATTTACAAAACGGCAAAAGGCAATTTCATTATCACATTAATTTCGTCAAATAATACATATACATTTACAAACGTGACCGATGGGTTACTAATGTCTAACAAGCTCCCACTTGCCCTAGGCCATCACTCAAGCATCTAATACCTGAACTATGTATATTTCGCGGTCAAAGCACATCTGAAGAACAGCCTTCGTCAGCGGACTGCGATGTGTTGTCATCCGATGCGACCTCTCGACCTTTTACATCGCCACGATGTATAAGGTGCCGAAATCATAATGGTAACGCCGAAGAAATGCTTGGATCGTTGAATGAGACCTTGGTTCCTTAGCTGGTGCTATAAGCCAAGCCAGCAACTTATGTCACAAGACAATGGCAACGCTCAGCTGAGAATTGAAGACTCCTAATCCGATTAGGAATTTTCGGATCAAACTCCCTCCTTTTCTGCTTCCGACCAGCGATAACTCCCGTCTGTTGTTGAATCGGCAACAGGATATTGCTTGAAGATTTCCAGCTTCACGCCTTCCGTTAGTCAACAAAAAATGTACCCGATTGTGACTTGAAGTCGGCCTTGTCGGTTTGGAAAACTTTGCATCGTGTATCCAGATACCTCAATTCTCCACCTCCATAAATTAAGAAAGCATCCTTAGTTTCTCTAAGATACTTAAGGATTATTCCTTTAACAACTGCCACGCCATGACTCACCTGGATCAGGCCTGATAGCGACTGCACATGCTCAAAGCATATGACACATCCATCACGACATATCATGACATACATGATCG